>JANTCA010034002.1:10478-20870 GCA_024741275.1 Chironex yamaguchii | reverse complement strand
CGTGTGCTCTATTTTGTTTAAAGCATTTAGCATGAAATCCTGCCGTAGTCACTTTAAAATCGTGTGCTCTATTTTGTTTAAAGCATTTAGCATGAAATCCTGCCGTAGTCACTTTAGGATGGTATGCTCTTTATGACTTAAAAAGATGTAGCATTAAATCCTATCGTAGTCACTTTAAAGTCGGGTGTTCTTTACGACTCCAAATAGTATCATGAAATTCTATTATAGTCACGTTAAAGTCGTATGCCCCCATACGACTTCAAATATGTAACATCAAGTTCTATCATGTTCAAGTAAAAGTCGAATGTTTTGTATGTCTTCAGATACGTAGCATTAAATCCTATCGTAGTCATTTTAAAGTCGTGTGTTCTTTACGACTCCAAATAGTATCATGAAATTCTATTATAGTCACGTCAAAGACGTATGCCCCCATACGACTTCAAATATGTAACATCAAGTTCTATCATGGTCAAGTAAAAGTCGTATGTTTTGTATGTCTTCAGATACGTAGCATTAAATCCTATCGTAGTCATTTTAAAGTCGTGTGTTCTTTACGACTCCAAATAGTATCATGAAATTCTATTATAGTCACGTCAAAGACGTATGCCCCCATATGACTTCAAACATGTGGCATCAAGTTCTTTCATAGTCAATTGTTATGTTTTCGTGTTGACTATCATCAACAATCACCGCAAGTCGTCGGCACTATGAGTTGGTAACTGTTATAACTATAGCGTGTTTTGAGACGTATGTCATCTAAGTAGACTAATCCTTAAATTACAATACCGAGAAAAACAGTAAAAATTTCATTGTTTATAATTAAGATTCTTATATGCAACGATTGTACTGGTTTGCAATTCTGACTTTTCAGAATGACTGACATTTTCGTGAGTGAAATTAAGCTAATAAACGATGCGTGAACAAAATTAAACTAATATAACAAGGGCTGTTGCAAGGGAAGCCTTTCATTCTGACCCACCCCTCCTCCCCAAAATATCAACCATGATACTAAAAGTTACAGAAAGAAACCTTGAAAAGAAAGAAAGAAATAGAGAAAGAAACCAGGACACCAAAGAAAAATCCGGGACAAGCCAAATGATAAAATATGAGAGCAACATGGCGAAAAAAATCTGAGATGCCTGCTGTGTCTATAAACATCTGTCAGTCAAACATGAAAAGCATAACTCAGAAAGTTTAACAATGGACAAGCATACTAATGCATGAAACAGATTATACACCTAAAAGTCTGATTGAAGTAGGACGAACAAGTAACAGGAAAATCATTTTAAGATAACGAAGCAATATTTATTGTTACAATCATTAATGACTTAACTAAACACTGATCAGAATCAAAAAAAATTTAGACCATGCTAAATATCAAACCCAAGAAAATATATTGTCGCTCTTGATAAGCATCTGTGCCATAAATGTTACGTTTTTGACAAAAAGATGGCAACTGTTACCATAATATATATACATAATCATAGTAGAGACCCCAATAATCTTAGAATCGGGAGTAAGACGTTAACATAACTATCATATCAGATCACGGTCCTGGCATACAGAGATTGTTCAACAAAACGCTAATGCACTCTGAGCACTCTTTCTATCGACAATATAGTATCGTGGGACTGGCAATAGTAACTAATATACACAAAAAGCAAAATTTCCGTCCTTTGGAAGGCAAAATACCCTATCGGCGAAATTCTGACCTATAAGTTCTTAAGAATGAGTAAAAAACACTTTTACGTGGACACGACCTTGTTTTCTAAAAAAATCGGCGGATGGATCATTTTCGTCTCAAAAAGAGCGGTAGAGTGACAACCTGTACATTTCATACACTGACGTCTCACCAATGTAGGTCAACAAAACTGAATTTTGACTACAGTATTGTCTTGACTGCTGATATCCTTTCCTATTATTAGCTTAAGATGAACAAGTCAAGAGGAAATGTCTTTGAAGATAAGAGTAAAACAATCTTAGTAGATTAACTTGGAATAATCCCTGCATTTAACACAGTAGGCTAAAAATAGGCTTTGTAATATTACAAACTCACACTAAATTCTGTTTGGCTTTGTTAAGCAGGACTGTTGAAGATCTGGCTCAAAATGTTTCAGTCTCAACAAAGAACTCGTCGAAACGTGCTATGCAAATAGTGTCCCACACAAGGACAACTTACTTTTGAAACTTAGGCCTTGCGGGTAAAACGTAAGAATGTGAAGAGCTCAAAGTTAAGAAAGAGGAAAAAGAAGAAATAAAATCAGAAGGACTGATGATTGAAGGAATCGGATACCTAGTGTAAGAGAGAAGAGGACACTATTTCACAAATGATGTGCAGCATGGTGTTGCTACAATTGAAAAACACTTCACTGGCACCAGCTTGATACCAACCAATGAGCAAAATTATCTTTTACATTGCATGATATATAGCAAGTGCTAGAAATAAACTTAGTACGGTAGTGCATAAGTAATCCTACCTGTGCACTGCACATTTCATCGCTGGCTGTTACGCTCTCTTAAAGGGATGCTGAGCTCCTTGCATAAGTGTCCGCTGAATTTGTCCAGAATGCCATGGACTATGTATTTCACCTACTTGAAGACGTAATATTTATTGCATAGTACCAACACTTTCCATTTTATATACTGATGGGTTGGTGACTTATCCGGCTGCTCTTATACTGTGCCTAATCCCATCCTAAGCTTTTCAGAGTACTTCCTATAGCCCCATCTGTCTAACTCGGACCACACGACAAGAGACACGAAAAAGGGAGTCTGGTTATATCAACAATGAAATACCGTTGTTGTTAAGGGGTAACATACTTATGTGTTTCACCTACTTGAAGATTTAATATTTATGTCATAGTGGCAACACTTTTCATTTTATATACTGATGGGTTAATGACTTATCCGGCTGCTCTTATACTGTGCCTAATCCCAGCCTAAGCTACTTCCTATAGCCCCATCTGTCTGACTCGGACCACACGACAAGAGACACGAAAAAGGTCTGGTTGTATCAACAAGGCAATACCGTTGTTTTTAAGGGGTAACACACTCATAGAACAGAGCCAACCTGTTTTGTACTAGGAAACCACAGAGAGGAAACATGGTCTACATATGATTATGTGACAGGGCTGTAGTAATTGCCCGGGCTATGTTACAAACTTGTTACTACAATACGAATCAACATATGCACAAAACCTTACAACAACGGAGGTGCGTAAATAGATCCCAATACAATCAATACAACAAGTGAAAGTAAGCTCAACAATGTTTATGTAGAGGACGGAATTACGCATGTTTAAATTGAAGCAAATTAATTGTTATATTATCGACAGGAAGCTTAAAAGTTGCGACAAAACAAGCATATGTCTAAATTCTGCTGTACCGCTTCACTGGCAGGTATAGCGAGTCATTACACTATTGCCCGAGTCACACGTTCCGCTAGTTTACTGCCAGACGAGATAGGCAAGTGCCTGAGGTATGTAAGAAGTTCCACAATTGCACCCGAAAAGACTTAATGGAGTGTCTGGTATTAGAATTGCCCTTTAAAAGTTACGGAAGATCAAAAGCAACTGTTTACTACGGCCATCGTATTGATCAGCAGGTTCCGATCAGGGCGCGTGACTATAGTTAACTGCCCACATCAAAATTTTAAAATGACAAATGTGAGGAACGCTGGATGACACACTTTGGATTAGGCCTGTTTATAGTGCGGAAAGTCTACCATTAAGCTGTTTAAACAGCTCTTTGGAAATCGAAAAGGCGACCCTATCTTCGCTAGAAAAAAGTTGATTGTCACCATCTGAGTCCTCAACCACGGTCTCATGATCAAAATATTAGTGCCTTTGCAGTTGTGAGACCAGGTATGAAGCCTCAGTGGTCACATTCATTACTTTTCCTCTGTTATTACACAAGACAACCATGTCTACTTCAATCTGTCTTATCTACTTAAGCAATGCTACAAAAAGTGTGCGAGTTCTATCAAGTTAATCAGTAGAATTTTCCGCGCTGCCTTGTCAAGATCAAAAGCAACTTTTTGTTATCATAGTATATATCTTAACTGTTGCTTTACCATGATGATCCACAACCCGGGACGCCGGAGCCATGGGGGCAGCAAAGTGCCCTTTCTGAAAAAATTGGTTTTGGAGAAATGTTAACGCCATATAAGGAATTTCATATACATATCATCCGCAATCACACTAATGGAACGATTCCTATTGCTCTGAAGATTACGATCACAATATGTTCAGAGGAGATGTTGAGCACAATAGGCCTATGCTAAACAACAAATCCCGACATGATTCAACAGCAAGCTCCGACACCATAAGATGCCCTTTCTGCGGTTACTGCCACCGTCGCATCATGAAGCATCCGGCGTATCATGAAGCATCCGGTGCATCATGAAGCATCCGGTGCATCATGAAGCATCCGGCGCATCATGAAGCATCCGGTGCATCATGAAGCATCCGGTGCATCATGAAGCATCCGGTGCATCATGAAGCATCCGGCGCATCATGAAACATCCGGCGCATCATGAAGCATCCGGCGCTTCTGTCCACAAGAGACTATGACTTTTCTTTGTTTTCACCTGCACCAATTAAAATTTAAGATTAAAGCCAACTTGTCATTGGGAGTTTTAGTCCTAATATTGAGTTTGTTCTATATGACCCATGGACTTAACTACGTTGACTACCAGCACAAGCATTTATGTATACTTATCAAGAGGGGAGCGTTACAACAATAGCTGCGTTGTGAGGGGGCGGCCGGGGATCGAACTCCCAGATTCAAAAGCCAATACTCAAATCGACACACACGTTTTGGCAAAGGACTTTAAAGTTCTTGGTATTAGGAGCCGAATCCCAACGGCGGGCAAATGAAAATTTACCAATTCGATTTTGCTTGGGTTTTGCCGTTGGCTTTCGTCAGTGCCAGATTTATGTTTTATGTCAGCAGACACTGATGTCTTGAAAGGTACTTGTAAAGAGTGGAACATACATAATGGATAGTGGATTAATGGAATGACGGACGGACGGACGGACGGGTCGATAAATAAGTGGATAGTTATTTGAATATCATGTACATAACGCATGTGATCAGTGACTCTACTCATAAGGCTAGGCCAATCCTCCTAGAGACATTGTCTTAAACAGTCTTACCTTGCTACATCTCAAAATAGAAGCGTCTCACTTACTTAACGGAAGGGCAAAGTTGCGTTAATCCTATTAAAACAACATACTTCATAGCTAAACTACGGTGTTATTAAGTTTAAAGAATAGCTTTCCTTAGAGACGTCTTCAAATTCTAGTATGCTTTCAAATCCGATAATACGCTGTCAGATCCTAAAGAAATCACACTTAAAGCTGGCAATAGATAGATTGGAACTGTACTGTTGATGTAATCACTACCTGGGTAGTAATAAGTTTCCACCCAAATCTCTCTCTCTCTCCAGACAATCAGCACATTTATTGGAAGAAATTTGAAAAAACAGATTTTGCTTTTTCTAGATGTTGTCCTATATTTGCTTGTGAAGCCAACTTCATCTATAGTTGCCAATCAACTTAGCTTTAAATCAGCATCTTCCGACTGTATACATGGCCACTTTACCGCTGAGCTGAACAGCTCCAGAAGAAAAGTGAAAAATTGCGAGTCATGCAACTCGGTGATCCGCGCTTCCAAATGGCGTCTAATGATGAAAACTATCGTGTCGTACCACAATATAGTAAGTTTAGCGAAGAGTGATGTCCAGTTAAGTGCAGTTTAGTGCAGTGCATTGAAGTGGAGTGTCATGCAGTGTAATATATTGAAATTTAATTTGAAGTAGTGTAGTGTAGTGTAGTGTAGTGTAGTGTAGTGTAATGTAATGCAATGTAATCTAATGTAATGTAGTGTAGTGTAGTTGTAGTGTAGTTTGGTGTGGTGTCTTAAAAGTATAAGTCTCAAATCTCAAGTTATTATTATCGAGCACTTGAAAAAGTCGTGTTCCAACTGCAAACATGGTGTCATCTTCACTGAGCTTCACAGCTCAACAAAAGGAATAAATAATTCATTATTGGTCATTCAACTTTTGAAAATAGTTGTCACTATAACTTGACTGCTCGGTAATAAAATCACCGTGCCTACAATCTGCCAGGAACTACATTTGCCAGTCTTATGTATAATAGCACAGACCTCTACGTCCAAATACACACAGATACGATATGGAATCAACACTTTTTCCTGTCGGACATTCATATCCTAATTTTAGATTTTTAAGCTTAACTGTGAATTATATGATGTGAATACTATAAAACTTGGCTAAACTATAACAATTCAAACTGAAAAGGCCACTGTAGCGGAAATCGTCCAAACCTTACAATTGCGGATATGTTTGAGTGATTGCTGTAAGATACAGATGCCACCAAAGTAGACATGGTTACCAATGAAGCTATTCCTACAATTTACTGTTTTTTTCGCACACAAATGACTAGGGTTGAGTTTCCTTCATTGTATTTAGACACATACAGTAGATCTGACGGTCGTACAGTAGATTTGAGGGTCAATATTAAATCTAACAATACAATTCCAAAGGAGCTCTCCTAAAAGCAGCATTATCTATTGGCTGCAAGGGCTCCAATATATTGATAAATCACCTTCGGCAAACTTACCCAACCAAAGATCTTGTAAAGCACTTCCCTACCAAGAATCGTTATATCTTAAAGCAGTGATAATGAGAGTTCCGGCCGAGTCTTCTACGTGGGCAATGACTAAAGCTCTTACATCAAAAAAGGAAGAATTTCCGCCCCTGAAAGGAAAGCACTGTCTAAATCTTCTACAAACAAACCAAGCTACTATTAAAATCAAATTAACATTCTTCAGTTATCCCTTGACGATTAAGAGTACGGAAAAGGCAAACAATTTTAAGACAGACGCAGTAATTCTGCTTTTCAAGAAGATTATATTAAACGCGAAAACATTCCCGGGTGAAAATGCTTTGTAAACATAAGAAACTGATAAGCATGCTTTGATAGATACTTAAGAAATGGTTGAATCAGGCCGTCCTTTAAAATGCAGACCAATCAATCCGAATGATGAGATAACTCAAATCGTGTTACTTATTCCACAATTTCATGTCAAAATTGATCGGATAAACGAGGAAAGAGGCTGGGCTGCCTATTTATCGCATTTAACTCGCCATTTGTGACAATATTGCAAAATCATACATTCCCAATGACACTAATGGACTAGATAGATAGTAGCGTTTACAGCTGTCTAATCGACTACAAACAGGTTTGAGTAACATGTTCAACTTTGTCACATCACCTTAAAGTCAAAGAAATTAATTTTTCATTGCAACAAAGTAAACCTATTGCCTAAAACCACAGCGATTATTATAATGGGTAATAGTGACATCTAGAGATCAAATCTATAGACCTATGTTACCACGTAATTGAGCTGAAATCCCCGTTAGCAAAAAGATTATCCTCAATAATACCATATTAAGCAATTAGCAATAACTATCACTAGACAACATAACCCTAGACTTTTATGAAGAAATGTCGAAGAATACAAGAAAATAAGATAGGAAAATCATTGGGTTTTAAAATCAAAAACAGGTTCTTCAGGAATTACCATCAATTGCAACAGGAAACGTTACCCTTTCAAAACTTATAAAAAATAACGATGTCACTTCAAACGACCAAAACGAAGTCTCATGCTCCCAGGCACAAATCAGACCGTAATTAATCAAAGTTTCCGTCTACCATAACTGGTCACCAATACACTGAGAATATATTTATCTTTTAAAATGGCGAACACTAATATAAAGTGCATACATAACTCTTTCAATAAACATAGGTTTTATTATCTGAGAATTAACAGGTAGGAAAATGAATAGAGAAATAGAAACTTTAAATTCCCTTTCATAACAGAACACAAGAATACACCAACGTCTTTCCCACCAACAAGGACTTAGTCATGCAGAATAGAAAACGAGAATTGCCCACACAAGTTACCATACATGCGGACTGGGACCAAATTAGTTTAGAAAGAACCAATGGGAATGCAGATGAGTTACAACGACAACACAAATGACAAATAATATACAGATGAAAGATTACTTTATTGCGCATAAAACCAATTCTTTGTATGTCAAAGATAAATGGGAAAATATGATGTATCCGACCGATGTAAATATGACGAAGAATTAAAGTTATTAAATTACAGATGCCTAACTAAAGAAGGAGATAACTAAAGTAGGAGAAGCAGTTGTGCAGATGCCAAACTTAAAAGGGATCAACAATTAGAACGATACCACTTCTGAAGAGGACAAGCAATTATGCAGATGCCGAACTTTAATTGGACAAACAAATATGCAAATGCAAAACGTAAGTAGGAGGCACGATTTTAGAGATACCAAACTAAAATGGGACAAGTGATTACACGGGTGCCAAACGTAAATGGGACAAATGATTATATGGGTGCCAAACGTAAATGGGACAAATGATTATATGGGTGCCAAACGTAAATGGGACAAATGATTATATGGGTGCCAAACGTAAATGGGACACATGATTATATGGGTGCCAAACGTAAATGGGACAAATGATTATATGGGTACCAAACGTATATGGGTACCAAACGTAAATGGGACAAGTGATTATATGGGTGCCAAACGTAAATGGGACAAATGATTATATGGGATATAATGCATATGACAGATTTGAATAGGGCAAACAGATATTTTACTCCTTTAGAGTGTTGTTACTATTATTAAATTTTTACACATTATATTCACAAAATTTTGTTGCATAACTATGGGTAAGGTTGAAATTCTCGGTTTCGTATTTTGATCTCTAAACGAACCTTAAAATTTCAAAATTTATAATGTACAACCCTGTAATAGATACATGACAGTATTTGGTAACATAATTACTCTTTTAAA
This sequence comes from Chironex yamaguchii, assembly GCA_024741275.1. Taxonomy (NCBI): domain Eukaryota; kingdom Metazoa; phylum Cnidaria; class Cubozoa; order Chirodropida; family Chirodropidae; genus Chironex; species Chironex yamaguchii. The sequence goes on along the minus strand of JANTCA010034002.1, from coordinate 11,950 downwards.
GTTTCACTCTGAAATCTAAATTACTGGTACAAGAGTAAAAAACCCACGACAAAGGACACAATTCCTATTCTCATTTCCTCAGTAGAGGCTGCCTTCATGGGTCGACATTGCTCACTGTACCTAATACAAAACCTCTGCTCAAACATTCAGTTGCCAGTGGGAAACTTTGACTCGTATTAACGCCAGAAAAGTTATAAGATTCTCATTTCAAAGCGGAAAACCTTCTGACCAATTCATTAATTAAATTGTGCTTAAAACCGGTCAGTGATTGACGAGTGAAAGTTTAAATTGATGGTCTTTAGCCTTGAAAATGAAACCAACTACAAATGTCACTCCACAGAAACCATGTCGGTTTTTTAAAACAATGAATAGGGTGTCTTAATTAATTAGGTGTCGAGTATGATAGCGTGACAAAGAATGTATTAAATGAAGTCTTCTCATTTTCAGAGAAAACGTCATCTTTCAGTTCGCTCATTAAAAGGGAAACCAGCGGAAATTAGGCAGTGTTGCTCCAAGGACTAACCACGTCTCATGTTTGTGCAAATCAGACCACAATTTTCAGCCTTACAGAACTAGAAATAATTGCTACAGAATTTTCTCATACGTTTTAGCATACAATGTTAGATCTTGTTCCTCCTAATAACAGAAATCTTCCTGTGTTTAGTAAAACAATAAATATACATTACATCGAAATATTTGCGACACCAAGACATCATCATCACCGCTCTTGCAGGGGAGGGGGGTGGCTCCCCAGTACGTACAGCCAACCAGAAAACAGATAACGTTAATAAATACTTCGCTTGGGTTTCGTGAATTTGATGAGTAATACTTAAACACTTTGGATGGCGCACTTTATTCCCTAAATGGGCGAGTGGTTAAAAATTTAATGAACTACTTTGTGGGATTAAGGTAAAAAAAGGTCACTATCGTATGAAACAAACATCGCATGCGACCTGATTGCCTTGTTCTCCTATCACAAGTAATGATACAGCATTGGTAATAATTCTACACTGCTGACCCTGAAGTGATTCTTATCTTAAAGGAAGCTTAAATTTTTTTCCAACTTCTATGGACAGACTATGTATATATGTATCTGTTATCTCGGCAGACACACTAATCCATTCATATATACATGTATTATTCGTGCGCAAAGCATTGCCACAATTGCTGTACTAAACAGGGAGCCGAGGGTAATCCTCGGACCCCAAAACCCAGCTACACTCAAACCCAATACGCCACCCTGACACAAAAGTTTGATGTATGACATTTGAATTAAAACTCATTAATTTTCATTTGTGTTTAGGTTTTGTGCTAAATATTGATTCTGTTCTCTCCCAACGCAGCGTAATTCACCCGTGTGTAATATATTATGACTGGTGGCTTCGGTATGATCGCGGAATACTCACTAAAGGTATATAAATTCAACGATAGCTCAAAACTTTTTCAAGAGCCAGGTCGGGTAGGAATACTCA
>JANTCA010034002.1:0-10378 GCA_024741275.1 Chironex yamaguchii | reverse complement strand
GATAGCTCAAAACTTTTTCAAGAGCCAGGTCGGGTAGGAATACTCACTAAAGGTATATAAATTCAACGATAGCTCAAAACTTTTTCAAGAGCCAGGTCGGGTAGGAATACTCACTAAAGGTATATAAATTCAACGATAGCTCAAAACTTTTTCAAGAGCCAGGTCGGGTAGGGCTGACGGTTAACAACGGAAAATAATCGTTGTAACTTCTATCCACAAATTTTCGAATTACAAAGCCTTATTCATGCATCGTAATGTCCTAAACGTCAACAACTACAATGTCAGCTGCTTGAATATGTTGTCGAGGCAATGTCATGATTCACTACCCTCGTTTTGTCGTTGTCTGTGAGCCCTTTAGTTACTATCAGAGAATGCTGTGGTTCGGAAGCGCTGTTCCGGCATTAGAAATGAGGTTTTCTCGATCACTCTATCGTCTTTTTCATGAATAATATTACGACATTAAAGTATTATGGTTGCTGATTAATATCAAATTTTATTATGAGTATAGTAGATGACCTCTTCATAGTTTACTTTTTACTGAACTAACTTCGTTGCTTCTAATGGCAACCAGCATGATAGTATAAGCTAACAAATACTGCGACCTGGAGATATAACTGCTGCTATGAGAGACAAACGTATTTGACCTACCTTGTACTATGTCAATTGCCTTAAAATATAAACAAATTTCAGTGATCGACAGATCAGTGATCCATAGTACAAGGGTAATCAATATCCTTCCTTTACCACATGTATCCTTGTTATGTGCGTAGATTCCGCCTAAGTTAAAGGGTTCTAGCTAGGCCCTCTCCCCTCCCACCCCCCAATTCATAAAGCTTAGATACGGACACGACCTCTAAATCTCAAACAGATCCACATTTTAACCAAAAAACTTACAGGAGTGCAATGACAATAATTGACAATAATTCCGTCGTAAATCGAAATAGATAATAATCTTTCTTTACATTATCCTGATCATATGCAAGCCACTGGTTAACAAGACGTGAATTGCGATTTATTGGTCATTCCATCTGACACCTCTACCGATTGCATCTCTGGACATGTCCTAATGCAGGTGACCGTGGACAACAAAGGACATCATGTATACAACATGTGTCCAAAATGTTTAGCAACTTTCCTAACCAGAAGGGGACATCTTGCGAATGGCGCTGGACAGAGCTGATGTCATAGTCGTGTTCAGGCCTTTTATCACCATATTTTCAAAGTTGAGTGTCAGACCCAATCGATCGGTATTTTATGGTCCTTTTGTAAATAAGGATCCCTTTTAATTGGGGTTTGACAGTGATCCATCCCACCTCAGTCTTTTTACATAACAATAACCACATGCAACAGAATTCCAGCATGCATGACCTAGAAAATGTTAAGGCTCAAACTTGCTAAACGATTATTCGGTGCGAATAAGTGAGGTTTCTACCAAACCTGTTCCATTTTTGCAGCTTCATTCATGAGATGTACATTTATAATTAATGTATATGGTGCCTGTGAATGGCACGTAAATGACGAAAGTGGTAACATTCAACGTCATTGAAAAGAGACTGTGAATCACAGTTCGCAATAGATCATTTCACGCCCTTCTCCTACCTTTTTTACGTTTCAACGCAGCATTATTGATTTCAGGTTAAAATGGACCTACAGCATTTCAAGAGTCTTAAGGGAGGCACGCCTGTATGCACATCATCGCAGGAACAAATTATTTTCGGTTATGGCAGAAATTTTTTAATTTTCCACTAGATTTTTTAGCTTTAAATTGTTCTTATATCGTTTCTATCTCGATGAGTCACATACTTTAAAGTTCTCCGAAAAAGGCTGTTATTATATTGAAAGACTTTCTATGATGACGCATATGCTGATATCCTTGCCAGTTCCCTTCAAGGCAGGTTCAAGTTCTTATATGTGAGGGCAAATTACAACGTAGATTTCCGCCTAAGGGTTGCTCTTAGCCTGTTTATATTTCCAAAACCTTGTTAAACCGGGTTGTAATTACACAGCTACTGTGTCGCCTGATTATTTTGACTTCATGTAGCTGAAAGGCGCAAATGAAATACCTGGTGAATTTGAGATGAACTAGTAATAAGCAAAAAAGAAGACATGTTATGCAATTTTTCAAGTAGAAACATACAGATACTAAAATTATATACGAAATAGATTTTCCAACTACCTCATCAAAATGTTCTATGGTTAAATTCTGCATTGACAAATCACCGATTTTCTCCCACTTAGCAGACGGTAGAATAGTTATCACCGAATGGTAAACTCTCTTCACGGGCATCCCATAGCTTCTAATTCTGTTTATGACGGAGACAGTTACCGCAGCACCATCTATTATCCCTATGTAATAATAAGAGGCTAAAATTCTTTTCTGTGATAGCACGGTTAACGTATCGAAACACCCTTTGACGCTATCAAATTTAATGCGCTAGACATTTATAAAACTAAAGCGAGAAGTATTCCCGTTATCAGAGTAGGCAGTTGAAGTTTATCAATCCAAGAAATTCATATGTGAAACAGCATCCTGTAATGTTAAAAATCTAACAAATGAATTACAGTCAAACATACCAGCAAATCTTTGGTTTACTTCATCACGGCAATCCATTCCATAATTTAAAATGAACGGATTGTATCAAACGCATATACAGCTACTGATAGTCAATCTGCCGTGCTTGGACTATTTTCTTGTTATGCGAAACGTTGGCAAAATTTCCTGACCTAAAATTGTCTGCTGATCTCCTTGATTGTTAAAGAACAGCAGTTTCTTGTCAATATTCGTGACAAACTCTTGTGGGGAGAAGCCAAAGGATTACCAGCGAAGGAGGCTCTAAACTCGTTACCTAGTTCAGCTTTGAAACGTCACAGTTATGGTATGCCAATTCATTACTCAAATAAGTATAAACTTTGTCTTTACCATTTTTGGTGATGGTTCAGTTCAACTACATAGCATTATGAGACAGGTTCGTCATTTCAATAAACACCTGGTAAAATGTAGAATGAAATTTGAACTTAGCACGACGTTCTGGATTAGTTATTAATAACCACGAACTAAGTCATTGCTGACTGAAACTCCTTTTCTGGAATGTTCTGTGGTTAACAGCAGAGTTTTGGAATACATTAAACACTGAAGGAGATCCATGATCTTTAACTCATTAATTACATGACCAACAGGCTGCAATTGAGCAACGGGTTACTTAAACTAGATTACACAGCGAGGTTTACGGCTAGCATATTAAGTCCAGGACAATAAGAGGCTACTTCTATTAGTGCAGTCTGATCCAAAGACATAATCATAAGCGTCAAAATATTGCACAGAAAACGTTCTTGCATACTATCAACAAGAGAACACACTGACCCAAAGCCGTCCGGTAGATAAGATTCATTTTTACGCATTTATTACGCTACAAACACTTACGCTGCAAAAAATATAGGTGACACTTTATAAAATTATACAAATTACGATCCTCCTGTCGAAAAATACCTAGCACAATACTTACGCTTGTCTCTCCTCCTTCGTTTAATTGTCTAAGTATCATAAGTGCTTTTTTCTTATATACTCGCTCAGCTCACCTGTACACCCAATCAATCGAAAATTCGATCAGTTAGTCACGCACACCACCTGTACCGCCATGAACGTGAATGCGTATTACATCATTCGTTCGTTTGTTCGTTCATTCACTTGTTCACGCACTCGGTTATTTCCAACTTATTTGCTCGCTCAGAGAACCGATCACTTCAAACCAAACAGATCAAATCATTCAGTTATTTGATCGATCAAATAAATCATTCGCTCGTTTAATTAACTAATTGATCGAGAATTCGGTCACTCACTAAATTAATTGTTTACTTAACTAAGCAAAAAATAAATCAATCCAACTTTATTTACATTATCAATTAATCGATGGATCATTCAACAATTAAATTTCCTTCACGTTAACCAAATCAGTTTGTTTCCAAACCATGGATCAGCAAGGAAAGCTTTCCAAGGTTCCAACATAAACGTTTGAGACATATGGTACAAGTTTTCTTCCTTGAATCTACTTCTTTTGCTATCGTCGTCGCTACGTCCTCTCCTACTCCTCCAGCTACTAGTATTAGTACTGTATAGCTAGTACTACTAGCCATAATTTTCACAGTAAATGCATGACATATGCCGTATCATGGTTTCCAGCACTAAACGTTATATCATCAAAATATCATCAACCAAAGCCCCGCTTCAAACGGTTCATGATGCCATATTTTCTATATAGTGATGAATTCGATATTGACTAGAAAGCAATATCTAGACAAGTTAATTTTCAAAACTTTCAGTTCCTCTCTGCTTCATTTACAAGTATCAGACTTAGTACTCTAGGATTAATGAAATGGCGTAACTTTCACCGTATCATAGTTTTCAGCATCATAAGTTCCAAAAGATTTTCAATTGAAACAAAACCCTAAACAGTTCATGCTGCTATATTTTTTACATAGTGACTACTTCGATGTTGACCGGGAAGCAAACTTAAATAGCTTCTTGTTTAAGACTTTAGATTTCTTTATGCTTCATTTGAAGATGTCAGACTTTGTGCTTTCGAAGCCATTACTGAAATGTCGTTTTAAGCTACCTGGACATCCGGCTTTGCATAGAGTAGCTGCGATTTGTAATGCACACTGCCTAGCACACAATGATGAAAGCATCTACTCAGAATACCATATAGTAACGTTAGCTTTCCCACTATCGCTTTTCTTCCGAGTTCAGTAATGAAAGACCTTTAAGAATCCTATTCTCAAGATAACGTACTTCTTCAAGTGCGACGAGTTAATATTAACACAACCTTATTTTCTAACCGGGTTTCTTTGAAACTATCGGGAGAAAATGTTCACAAAATGATCACAGTCCGTCCTCGCGATTTGATCTAGTGTCTTATCTATTGATGTAGTTACTTTTCCATCCACTCTTCACCATATCTCGCAAGCTAAAATCATTGCTTTTCACAAGTGTCTCGTCTGTTCTTTATGACTCCGCTTGTCTTTGGCTCACTCAACCCCATGTCCATAGCCATCTCGTGGTCTCTTGTAAGACAAACCCTGCAAAGCCTTGCTAAAGTGAGCAATAAACAACTCTATTTCTAACACCAAAATTTTGTTAACTGACTGTCACGTTTCTCTGCGATTTCATCTTCCTATCTCTCCACGAACATGCCAAGTTCCTAGTTGGTGGCATGGGAAAACGTTTTTACAAGGACGTCCATTTCAATTGCGGTTATGTCAGACGCGATTCCGTTTCATAACTATGCCCTTGATCTTCACATTGAAATTACATAGCTTAAGTGTTGTTGTTTACACTCTCCCATTAGAGAACTATCTTTGAACAACATCTTCGTGCGTTTCACTAAAGAACTCACAAATGCTTCTACGTAGGATTGCATCGCTAAATAAACTGATCGAAGACGACGACAAAGAGGTGCATCAACCAACCACACAATTTGTAGTTAACTGCTTCCTCATTTGTTACTTCCCCTGCCATAGCTCTCCTAAAGCACACTTACAGCAATTGCAAACTCGAATGACTTATTATCAATCAGAGAAAATAAAGCACAGGTAATAGCAACAACCACTGTGGAACTCCGTCGTTTGATGGAACGAAATAGAGCAAAACTGATTTAAATTATCAAGACCTCCGCTGTAGCTACCACCCGAAGTTTAGCAATCACTTACCAATTGAAAAGGGTGATCTAAATAGGGAAACGTTTCTCTGAATGATCACATCATGCACCTACGTCCCTGAAGTATGGTTTTCCATATTATAATCAAGTCATACTTTTCGCTGTTTTGACGTCACTAGACAGTAACTATATGCGTCCTACCCGCGTTAAGTGTGTCATGTTTGACCAAAGCACTCTGCAAAAATATTCTGTTACAGTATATCTTAAAACTGTTGCTATTTGGTATGGGCATATTGTATTTGATTTGTTTCTAAGGAGGCTTACTGAGTTAGCGTTGATCAAGTTTCATTGTCACCAAGTAGATATTTGGGACAGACAGCTATGATTTAACAATGAGCCACATACCAGACACATGTCTCTATTGTGGGGGTGTTGTGGTAAATCCTGCATTAGCACTGTACAAACAGTACTTTCTCTGGCATTTATCTACTGATTCCACTCTTTCTTAACGAGCTGTCAAGTACGCATCATCTTACATCCTACGATCGATGACTTGGCGCTCTCTGTTACTATCAGATAATTAACTGGGAGGGAGCGGGAGGGATTTTCCAAAGAGGCACCAATATCTTCGAATCAACATTGCAGGACTAGCAGAATCTAAATTTAGAAGCCTTCAGACACCTTTTAGAGAAGTCTTTCCATGGCTCCATAGTTGACCTTCATCGCTTCTTCTCACTAGCGATATTGGACAATGTGGAGTCTCAGTACTGGGTCAGTTCGTCATGCATCTGAGTGTAATCTAAAGATATATTTGTTTCGTACTGAACTAGGGTAGTTCTTTTAGTTATTTGTTATTCCATAGCAAAGAGCTTTTGATACCTTAAAAATTTAATGAAATTTTCTCATGAATTGGTAATCAGTAAAATGTCTTCTCCATATGTTTTAATAAGGACACAAAGTTGCCAATTCTGACTAAGGTTCCTTCTTGGACATAAAAAATATCACCGTCTCCGTTTCCGTAACCCTTTAGCTACACAGCTGTAAAACCATACGAAATTATATATTACGAACGGATGATCCACTGGGAGCAATTTCAATGGTCTTTCTCAACCTACCACCCGTCTTCGTTTCCGTTAGCCTTTTGGCCACCCAGCTATAAAACCTCATGAAATAATAAAATACGATGATTCTTTACTGGTAGCAACCTCACTAGCCTTTAACGTAGGGGCTGAGTTCTGAAAATGAAAGGGGTATGTTCTATTTTTTAACTTTTTGATACAATCAGGTCTAAAAATCAAATGCACAACTTCCGGGAAGTAATTTGAACATTCTACCTGAATGTCTTTAGACTAAATACTTGACTATACATTAACAAGTATATCTACACAATTGAAACAGGCAATCCCTCACTTGCATTAGGCAACACTTACCAAAAGCATGCTGTAACTGGAGACAGAGCAAAACACTAAAACAGTGAAAGTTTAATACTTTGTGTCTGAGCAACGTAATCCGCTCCCGTTTGAGTATCAAACAATTTGATAAGCCTTCTGCACTTACTTTAATAGCTTTACTTTAATGAGTATAACCACCATTATAACAATGATTATGAACAGTTGTTGCAAGATTAGCCGAGTTAAAGGGAAATAGTCATGTTTCTGAACACTTAACACATTGGTATGTCTACAGTATCGTGGGATAGTGACCTCTCTTATCACAGACATACCATTTATCGTTACTTAGCAGGCAGCCTCTTATCGAATTATAACTGGGGTCTACCTTTGTGAAAAAATGGATGTAGTACCAGCTTTTTGAAGCCATTATCAAGTAAAATACATTAGTTGGTCTTTGACTAATAAGATTTGTATCACTATCATCTAAAGGTCTTTCTAGCAGACGATTTTACCAATAATATGTAGTCGAAAGTGGTTTGTCAACTGATTTTAAACGATTTTTCAAAATTCAAAAAACAAGAACAGACACAAAAGAATATTTTTAGTGGGACCATACAAAAAGGAAAACTCTCCCTCAAGTCAAAATCAAACTCAATTAAACATGAATTTCCTTGCAACAAATTACACAGGCAGTTTGGGGATTATCTTCCCAACTCTACCGATGCATTATTAAATGACATAACAAAATAATGTCATAAAATTGCAAATCACACACTCGATACATAGTCATCAATACCTGAGCCTAAAGATTCCAATCAACCTGCCAATTATTATGCATTTAGTCATATATAGTGCAGGTTTGGTACGTGAGCAAATCAGCACATAATCCAATATACCATGTTGACCGGGTATGTTATTAATTGTGCACTGTATAATTCATTGTATCTAGTGTGCACTAGTAATGTGTATGGTATGTAGAGTGCACTCTATTGTGCATGGTATATAGAGTCCAACCTGTTGTACATGGTATATGGAGTTCACTCTGCTTTGCATGTTATGTAGAGTTCACACTGTTGTGCATGGTATGTAGAGTGCACTGTATTGTGCATGGTATATAGTGTGCCCTCTGTTGTGCATTGTGAATAGAGTGCACTCTGTGTACATGGTATATAGTCGGCACATTATTGTGCATGGGATATAGTGCGTACTGCATTGTGCATGGGATACAGTGTGCACTATATGGCGCATGGGATTTAATGTGCACCCTTTAGGGCATCGTCTGAAGTCTACTGCCTTTAGTTATAGCTATTGCTACACATGCAGAGCATTGCATTTGGTACTAATAAAGAGGAAGCTTCACTCAATTGAGAACGTTATTCCGGAAACATACATGTATCCATCATAATTACATCACATTGTACATCAATTTTCATGTTCTCTATGAAAAATTATACCCTTGCCGATATCTTCCAGTGAAACATTAACCTGAGAAACTAGTGAGCCATATATTTTCTCAACCCTATGTCTGTGTTTCAATTAAACCTTAAACACCCCCAAAAAACAGTAGTAAGAAACACAACCGTTTATAACAAGTGACAAATCGGTATCATTTGCATTTACTAAAAAATGAGAAGTAGCTCTGGAAAGGTCTACCGAACCCTTCTCTCTGCGAGCAATGTGTCTGTCTTTCATTTCTGTAATTTACAAACACAATTGTTCTCAAGCGATTAGCAGTACAGTGAAGAATACTGTGTACATAACTGCACAGTTCAGCATGATGTTTCATCCACCCCTAGGCACAAACACGACTACAAAGTATCTGTTAAACTAAGCTTACAACCCTGCGTGAATTTAGGACCAATTAGCAAAGGAATGAGCGCCAATCATTCAATTTGCAACAATAAACTTCACCTGTGTTGTAATCTTCCACAGTAAGGAAGACTATTTCAATAACAAGCTCCAAGAGAAAGTTGATATATATTTCATTAAGGACAAAATCCGCTGCTTCCGTTACTGTGTCAAAAACGAGTCGGAAGTGTTCGCTTTTTAAGTCCAAAAGCTTAAGAGAGGAAACGGACATTCTTGGGGATTCTCATAGATAGTGGTTACAGATTGTTGCTTATAATTGCTGTTCCTGCAAAGCCTTTTCATCTAAAAAATCCTATAGATAGCCTTATCTATCCACACATTGACCAAGCGAAAACACAGGCTGGGAAAAGCCGAAGTCTCCAACGAGTAATCTGGCGCGAATCAATCGTTAGTCTACAGTAACAAAGAAAAATTACTTACAGTTAATGGCAAGAATTTCCATACAAAATCCAGAAGCCTGCACGAATTGTCTCCGATGAAAGAGAGCTTACAGCAAAGGTTCTACTCGGACAGATTAACTCTGTACCTTACAATAAACGGAAAAACACCGTGTTTGAAAAGCAGAGCTCTTAATTCTACCAACAACCACCAACTCTTCCTTCGAGAGACTTAAGTTACAAATAAGATGCTCAAAGCTCTTGCAACGCCTATCACGTCATATTGTCAGCGAAAGAAAGTTATACGTATGGCAGTTACGACGCTATGCCAAATTGTTGAAAGGGCATTGAAACACTATGGTCAACATGTGCTATAAACACTGAAACCTCATTTGACTACTATCAACATATTTAATGCTTGCTGAGTACACCGCTTTGGTTTTGGGGCTAGCTAAATAACCACATAACTTCTCTTTACGGACACGAATACGTCTTCACCAGTGGGAAGATAAACACAGGGAAAAGGGTGGAACACAGTGAAACGGGTTGCTGTGGGGAAGCTCTCGGTGAGCGCACGAAGTGTGAACGTGTCCCTCTCCATCACATCTCAGAGTTGTAGGACTTTTCAGTGTATGGAGTAATAAACTATTTGTAACCATACCACAACCTATCTTCTGATGTGCCCAGTCGACTGAAATTGCTACATGGGAATGAACTCGATTGTTTCTGGTTTTTCCCTGTTTGAAATAAAACCAGCATCCAGACTCCAACCCATTCTGCCAGCATTCTGCCGTATGATTTCTCAGATATGAATTTGGTATGTCATGATCTGCGAATTAGGTAAGTTGTGTGCTACAAAGCATGTTTTGACCTTAGCACCAAAGTTTTCTACGGGTACTGTAGTGACACAATATGCAAAAATACGTCCAGAGTGAGGACCGAACCCAGTACCTTGTGCTATCAATGAAGAATACTCTAACAACTGAGCTACGAGGACCGACCCCATTACCTTCTGCTATCAATGAAGAATACTCTAACAACTGAGCTACGAGGACCGACCCCATTACCTTCTGCTATCAATGAAGAATAC
>JANTCA010033991.1:0-20870 GCA_024741275.1 Chironex yamaguchii | reverse complement strand
ATGCACTAACACATATACCAAGCAATGTAGATAAAGGTTTTTACTCCTGTTGAAGGTTCCTGGTTTTATATTTTTTCTTTATGTGTTTTCATAATGAGCTGTAATCATAAAAACATGCCTTTTTATATCATAATTTTCTATGACTTTCTTTGATAGCCTCCTAAAGTGGCCTCATGTATATTTTCATTTTTCTTGCCTTATCCACATTTCTGGTAAACCCCTTTTCTTTATTTGTAGTGTATAATTGGATTTTTATGCTGTTGTCATCAGAACCATGCATAATAAGCTGGCAATAACAGATTATTTACCTAATGTATTTTTTTCACTCTCATCCGAAGGAAGTTTAATATTCTCATCTATACTTAGATACTGGTGAATTGTATAGCTGGGGAAATGGGGGATATGGTCAGCTTGGACACAATGAAATGGAGAAAAGCAAACCTACCCAAGTGGTAAGCAATCTTCAAGGGAAGAAAGTGATTTTAGTTGGATGTGGATCATATCATTCTCTGACTTTAACATCAGATGGAGAGGTAAGCAATCTTGATTGCTTATAATGATTGTTCTTGTGACATTGTAGGTACTAGTTATAGATCTTGTCATTTTTGTCTTATTACATCTTAAACCTGAATTTTATTTAAGTTAATTTAACTGTACATTTTCCCCGGCAATTACTGCAACTAGAACAGCAGTCTTATTTTTTTACAAAATGGGATCAAAGGTCCAATGTGTGTGTTCATAACAAATAATTATTTGTATTTCTAAATAATCCTTTATAATATTTATTTGCCAAAATCTTTTAAATTATAATTATTGTTGTAAGAGGTTAGATTTCAATTACTTTTAGAGCTGCAAATATAATAGTAGTTTTCAAAATCCAATTAATATGGATGTCATTTCATGTCAGGGTATTAGGTCAACTTATTACAATAGTCTTTATATAATAGCATTTGTTCAAGATCAGAGTTTATTGGGATTGGGAGCAGGATTGCAATTCAGTCAATCCTGATCAGGATTGGGATTGGGACTAGTACTGTACATGTAATGTTATTTTGCAAGATAATAGTCTTCGGTGTGACTATCAGTATGTATATGGTGTACATAATGTTCCAGCAAGGTATGTGGCATGTAATTGTTTAGTATTTGAACATATGTATGTAAGTACCTTAGGGCATTAGAAAATCACTCAGTCCTAATCATCTTCAATGTCTTTTGCTGCCCATTCCTCGTTTTCCTCATCAGCATCAGATTTTGTTTCAATGATTTAAGTTGATTTTTGTGTGTCATTTGGTAGCAGTGGCAGAGTGATTCTGTTGTAACCAACTGCTCGAAGATAACAATTTTCAGCAAGACTATGCAACTACAGACTGAAACTAGGTTTAATACCTTAAAGTAAAAGTAAAGAAATGATTTATTTCAACCAAACAAGTATCTTGACACTCAAAATTTAGATCCTAGATGACCAAATTTGAATAGAAGTAAAATGCTGATTAACAGTTTTAAGTTGCCATGGTCGGATGTAAAATATAAACACTTGGAGGAGTCATTTTAGGGCATGCAGCATATAAACATTTGGGCTGCTTTAAAAATGTTTTCAATGTATAAATCAATTAGCCGAATACTTTCAGGATAGATAGACACTCACCCTGATGCTTCCTATAACTTTCAAACAGCATTTTTGAACAAAAAGCAGCAGAGGACATCCCAGTGTTGATCATTTTATTGAAGCAATGTCCCAACCTAATCCATGCAAAATGGCAAATAATTATCTTTTGTAATAAAACAGCATGAGTCAAAAATGCTAAGATGTGTAGTGGCTTAATTTTGCCCTCACATCGTAAAATTTGCCAAGATAGTCTTGGATTGGAATTTTTCTTTGAAAGACCAAAGGAACTACTGGAAACTTTTTTAAAGAAACATTACATGATACTTGCAATCAATAATAAGATTTTTCTGTCTAGTTTAAAGGTTTGCATCAAAAGTTAATGTTAAACATAGTGTATATTTTGAAATCAGTGTTGTAAAACATTGCTTTGGCTGTTTTTGAATTGCAGCACCTGTTGATCAGGATCTGTATCAGGATAGGACAATCCTAGTCTGGATTAGGATCACAAACATATGCTGCTATATAAATATCTTTTTAGGATGTGAGTATACCCTGGTATATGAAGGACTAGTAGTGCTTGTGGCCAGGACATTAATGCATATTTATCCATTTGATTACTGGCTAATTTCCAATACCATTTACCTAAAATATTGTATCAAATAGCTGTATATGTTGGTCAGTGAGATTTATTTTGAAATGTTATTGTATTGCTTTAAGGTTTATTGCTTTGGTTCAAATAATTGTGGTCAACTTGGCTTGGGGTCATCGAATAATCAAGGAATTCCTAAGAAGGTGCTTGGCTTAATAGGTATGAACTTGAACCATTATTATTTACATTCACCACAAAAAGGTGTGTTTTATTGGAATGTCCCAGAGGACAGTGTGGTATCCTGAGTCAGCAGAATGACTCAGAATGACTATGTAAAATATTAAGTACTTGGTTAGATTAGAAATGATTTGTAAGCAACTTATTGATTACATCATGTCTATGTAAAGATAATATTTATGTATAAATAAGGAGAATTTTGAATAGAAGATTTAGATTGTTAACCAGACACAGAAAGGTTACCTGTCTCTTATTTTCTTCTGGATATATTTCGACGCATGTTTGACGGCGTTTCTCCAGGATATTAAAGACAGCATTCGTTTCAACTCTATCTATGTTTCGTGGCAAAATTTTTAATTTATCAAGCTTAACGCAATTTATGCAGTCATTCACTCCCATTTACTAGAAAAAAGAAATTTGAAGATCAGTCATTTGACATTTTTATGCATGTTCCTAGAGCTTAATGATCAAATTATTAGATTGACTGTGAAGCAATGGTCTTGATTTTGTGATTTTTATTTACTATTTTTTATCAGGAGGAAAGAAGATAGTTTCAGTAGCCTGTGGACAGTCTTTCAATGTAGTTTTGTCAGCTGATGGAGAGGTATTTATATCATGAGACATTAGTAGTTAACCCTTTCAAACTTTGGAACTTTTTCGTATTATAGAAAACATCTTTTGTCACTGTCCTTTTGCTTTGGCTTTCACTTGAATCAATGCTAAATTTCAACCTTATCTTAGTTGGTAATTTGATTTATGTGCATGTTTAATCATGGGTGAAGTGAAACTAAATTATTGTTTTTACTAGGGACATGATCCAGATCATGCAACCCTTTGGTTGAAAAGTTGATACTCAGTCCACTTGTGATGTCTTGGACTTGAAATGCCATTTGTATGTATAATTTGCATGTATAATTCTGATATGGTACTGTTACGTGTACACATATATGGTGTGTAATTTATGGATATACATGAGATTTGTTTGTTTTATATGTTTGCTATAAACCAGGCAGCAATCTGGAATTTGGTCTAAAGGGATGTACATTTCTTTTAAATAACTTTTTACAGAATGTTATTTTAGCTCCCATTATACTCATTGCTGCTGTGTGAGTTCAGTGATATCAATTTAAGAATATGTATATTGTCTTTTCTGAAACAGGTTTTCAGTTGGGGTTACAATGGCAATGGGCAACTTGGTATTGGAAATAACACAAACCAGCAAGTGCCAATGAAAGTGTCAATTCCAAGTGCAAAACTTGTTCAAAAGGTAGTACTATAGATTTGTTACTATTTGTGAATACTTTCTTTATTTGGTGGAGGCATTTTGTCATGTCTAGTATTATGGTACAGGCTAAACTAGAAACAAATTGGTAGGATGTAATGATTGACACTCCTTAATCAATCAAGTCATTTGATAGGAAGCTGTTTTTAGTGTAATAAGGCTTCTAGCCCTGTTTTTAGGGAGAATTTTCAAGGTGGTTTGAATAGAAGCAATTAATTTGATCATTATCTGATCATTATCAGAACCATATGCTAGTCAACTTGAAACAATTGTTGCAGGAGACTTTTGTGCAATAACACTGATGTATTTCGTTTCAATGTATCTGAAGAGGTGGGTCAAACACTTCCACTGTTTTGCTACTAATAATCAAACTCTTTATTTACATATTTCTACATTATGGTATTGATATACCTTTGATAAGGGCTACTATGAAAGATACTTTGCTTACATCCTGTCAGTACAGACCTATAAGCAATCACTGAATACTTTCTGCAGCATGTGTATGAGAAGCAGATACACCCCTCCTCCAGAATATTGCCCATCTCATTTGGTGTTTAATTATTAATGGTAAACTGCAATTTGAAACAATATCTGTCTTTTTTGTAATTAGATAGTTTCTGCTGTTATATTGTATGCCCTATACACATTTTATTAGAATGTAACAGTAAGCCCAATACTGTACATGGTTTGTGGAGATGGAAAAGGCTTCATCTGTCCCACTTTTCTTCAGCCTTTTCTTATTGTAGGATAGCTATATTGCTAATGAGTTTTTTACTGAATTCCTGGGTCTCTCCTTCCCTCGTTCGCATTTTTTCCTGTACAAACTTTGCAATTCAAATGGGGCAGTCTTTCGTTAATCCATTGACTGATGGCTGATGATGATGCTTCGCATCTCTTGTGAGATGTGAGTAGAAGGATGTTTTAGCACCTGCCTCATGCAATAGTAACGCAACTTAAGAGTATCCAGATCATTCACCATTGCCAAAAAAACCAATTTGACCTCATCTTAAGTACATCTTTATGCCTAATGATGAGACACGAGAGTTGATGAATGAATATAGATGAATTAGTTACTTGTGTATATCAAGCAACCACTCATAGATGGTTAGGTATGCAGTATTACTAATTATAGTAATTGCAGGTTCTCTTGTGTTTGTGGCCCGATTTTAACACCTGACAAGAGAAAAGCTAGAGGGAGAGAGAAAAACTTTAACGCTACACAATTTTGCTTTATGTTCATTTGTTTGTTTGTATTCTTATTTATCTTGAATTTGTCTTCATACAATCTTTCATCGAACCCTGAACATCACAATCAGTTTAAATACAACATCTTTATGAGCTTACATTGATACTACGATTGTCATTACACTGTTTTCGACAGATATTTTGTGGAATGGCACATGTTTTAGCTTTAACTGACGTCGGAGATCTTCTAAGTTGGGGAGCCAACTCTTTTGGTCAGCTGGGAATTGGAACAACATTGAACACTTCACTCCCAACATTAGTTCATCCTGAGAGTGAAAGGTTTGTTCAGGACTAGCTTACAATATTATTTCCTTTCAATGTATAGTAGATGTCCTGACTAACGTCCTGTCAAGTAGCAATAAGAGATTTGGATATACAAATGGCTATGTATTATTACTTATGGTTTTGTCGAAGTTTTCGGTTGAACTGTAGAATTTTTGCTGATACGGCTGTATTGGACACTTATCAGTAGCATGGGTAACAGGAGTTGTGTCTTTTCTTTGTGGTCTCTATTGAAAACTAGTAAAAATTAGTCCCTCAGGAAATGGTTTGGAATGTTGCAACAATTAATGTTTATTAGATAATGATAGGCCAACATCTGTAGTCGTTACACAGTCAGTGCTAAGGTATTCAGTACTGTGTCCGGATATTTGTTTATTTCTTCATTGTTGGGTGACCTAAGATGTACGAGGTTTTAATCAGTGTATTAGTTTAAGGGAAACTCGGGGAAAAATACCCCTAAGTTGGGATCAAACCCAGGACCTCTACTTTCCGAGCAGATGCTCTAACCAACTTAGCAGCCGAGACGCTATTGAATTTTTAATGTCGTGAGTAATGACTGCCACTACAACTTAGTCGTCATAACCCTTTACAGCGTTTTCATCTTAATTTTTATGGCTTTGCTTTAGACAAAGCTTAAGTTGATTTTTTGAAGGTCTAAAGTTTGTTTTTATGGTGTTTCAGTTTTCAATTGCCCATAAATATAATCGTAACGTTTTTTCGATTGTAAAATATTTTAATAAACAAACTCCGAATGCGAGATTTTTTTAGGAAGGTATGGGAACGTAAAGATTTCAATAACGTTTTAAAAAGGATTTCAGCAATGAGGGTTTGTATTTTACATGATGATCACTGTAAGTCAGACTCTGTATACATCAGGTAAGTCTGCTCAGACCATAAAGGCTCAGCCTATGCAAGGTTGAATTTGAAACCTCTGACAATTGTCGGCCCTAGTCAAAATGTTCTCATATTTTTGCATGATAGAATATGTCATATAGTGGTAAACGTTGGCACAACTGTAGGTTTATCATTGTATTTTCTCGTGAATATATGTTCATATTTTTACTTTCAGATGGGCAGATATTGCGGCTCATCATTACAATCATATTTCGTGCGCAGCTAATGTGACAGGAAAGGTAATCCACTGTTAGATTGTAAGCTACTTAACGACCGTTATAACTATTTGTTATTGCGTCATTACGGCATCAACCAGAGTTCTCCCTGTAGAAAACATACCATAATGTTGACGAGTCTCTTATTTTCTGCCTTTGTTTGTCTTGTAAGATCATCCTAATGAGCAAAGAATATTGCAACTTTTGAGCTATTCATATTTCTGTTTGCCGTTCTTAGAACTTTCTGTTGCATCTATTCTGCTATTTTAGTTTAGTTACAAATAGGCACACCATCACAGCTGCAAAATTTCAGTTGATCTATTGACTGTGTTAACTTACCTAACCTTGCATTACCGACTGGCCACATCCATTTTGACTTTGGTAGCCATGGAACACCATCTGTCGCTATCATTACTCAATTGCAGACGTTTTGCTAGTCTTAGATGTCGACCTGCTGCCCCTGTTATACTATCCATAAATTTCTCCCTTGCTCTTCCACTGTTCCTTTCCAAAATTCCACTCAACTTTTCCAACTTAAGATAATATGACAGCGTACCTTTCCTTTTCTACGTTGCCGTATTCAGCTTTTAAACGATTTTCTTCCCGCTTTTTCGACGTCATAGATATACATGTGGGGACAGTGCCATGGTGTATCACTTTTGCTGCCGAGGGAAGTGCCATTGTCAAGCTTAGACGAAGTTTTCGCCTTGTTTGGACAGCCCCAAGTTATGTTCAGGCCACTTGAGATCGGAGGTAAGATGATATTTTGCTTGACCCTATAATTGTTAACAGTTGAGAGACCGACTGGTTAGGTTGCTAGCACTCTAGTCAGGAGGCTCCAGGTTGAAGTCCTCTTGCAACTCCTTTGGCAGGTACTTAGAAACTATATGTCACGGTATGTAAGTGAACGTGAATACGGCAAAAACCGCACAAAAGACACTGGATAGCTGAGGTAGCACTATATCACACAATGGGGCTGAGATCATTCTTGTCTTGTTCAAATATTTGATCATGCTTAACCTTTCACTCGTTTTCAAGAGTTGAATATCAGTTCTGCATGTGTTAATTGCAGTTTATAATGTAGGTGGGTTCTGCCTACATCTGTGCCTTGTCTATGAATTACAATAGCTACCAACTGATTTAGACGAGCATCCTCGATGTCGACTGCCTACCTATCATAACTGCGCTACTACTGATATTAAATGAAACGTACTGTACATCACACTGCTTTTTCGTAGGGACGTCCTTCATCGTTCACTTTATTGTGCAATTTGTACACAGAGTATATATGGCATGGTAATATGGTTAAGTAAGAAAAGGCTCTTCCCTTTCTTAATTATTTTGCCCTTACATGACTAATGTACTTTAATAGTGTAATGACTTGCCTCTTAATCGTATGGTAAGATAATATATAATCGTGTCTCACCATATAAGACAAAAACACGCAAATTTAAATTACGAAGTTAAATTACTCTACACCAAAGTTGTTTTATAGTTTTAGCTGTAGTAGTGCAATTATAAATGTCTTGAGTAGTACAAGTACACTGGTTTGGTACAAGAGCACATTCAACTAGATGAGACATTGTTTGTGGTTCACCATATACACAAGTATCTGTTTCTGCGTAATCCCAAGCCCGAGCACGTCCAATCCCGGAGTGTCGGTTTATATCTTGGCTACAAGTCACTTTGTCCAAATGAGGATACGGTTTGGCACTGAAATTTTTACCTTGTTTGGCGTGTAAAGCTAATTTTCCTTTTACAATAGAGTACGATTTTGATTTCAATTTTCTGTAGAAAGTGAGGAATCTACATCAGTAAGGAAGTCTTTAGAGAAAGCCTTTGATGATGAGGTAATTGTGAATGAAATTTCACCTTACGTTAGGACAAGAAAGTACCCTACTCGGTAGTCTATCACCTCGATTGCTCCCGGGTAAGCGTTGTAATTAAGGTGATAGCTTTAAAAAAGTTAAAAATCACATGTTCTCCGCAAAGTACAGAACAATTTGTTACGTACTTGCCTTCTTACTTGCAGAGCTCGCACGCCGCCATACTTTCTCCGTCTCCAGCACATAACTGGACTTTGAGTCCTCAGACCGGGTGAACTTGATTGAGGGAAAACATTGCGCACTTAAGCCATCTGTAGACAGTTAGATACCAAAATACATTCTAGTCGTGTGGATAATGGTTATTTCTAGGAAATTGCGTTGTCACCACTTCTCATCGGTTAATCTCGGAATTGTTTAACTTAATAAACTGCTATTGGGACAGTGTGTAACAAAGCCAGGCTTTCCCCAGGATGTCGCAAGTCGAAACTTTTGGCAATAATTTTTTATCCCTGCCTTGTTTTCGGTCGTTTTGATTCAAAAAGTAGAGTTTTTGTCTAGTATGGCATATTAATTTGTTGTGTGTGCGTTTAACCGTTGTGTATTTTAGGAAACAAGCGATCTGGTGTTTTTGGTTGGCGAAAAGAAGATACATGTACACAAGGCAATTTTGAAGATTCGGTATGTCGTGAATGTCGAACAGTATTATTAGATTTAGTAGGATCTAACGTCACAGCACAAATCACAATAGACACATACGGTTTTGGATAGGGTTCAAACTTCACACAGGTTGTCGTAGGGTTGAATAAATTAACAGCTTGCTCATTGCTCTTGCCCCTTCGGGGATCACCATCTTGACGTGATGAAGGGTCTTGCGTGCTTCTACGATACCAAGTGCTATGCTGGCTGGAGCTTAAGCTCCTGGTAGGGTCACCCATGCCAGACTGGTTGACTGATAGAAGCGAGACAAAGTGATCCACTGGTCCTCCAGGTTGGGTGCTGGGCAGACTGCTAACAACTTTGTCCCGGAAAAACGACTACTTTACGGAAACAGCAACAAAGACAAACTCTGCTTCAGCATGTGGTGGGCCTTTTGGGTCCGGTTGGACTCGTATGAATGCTGATGGCCAAAGCCGAGAGGACGCTACTCTTGAGGTTCATTGGCTAGGTTGGCTCGGGACAGGCAGTGGTGGAGGGGATTTGTTGCTGCCAAACACACCACTGGGTGTCATGGATAATTGTGATCATTTCTCTTGGTTGTCAAACCTGGTTTGAAGAGCATCAGTTTCTACGTAAGAGACTATGACTCAATTCTTTCGTCGTCGATTGGAATGCCGTCATATCTGCTCACAATATGATCACAATCATGACTTTAATTCTGTTCATTACTCTAGACCACGGTGTCTACAACTTTATAACTGGCACAAACTACAATGAGTGGAAACTTTGTTGGTACAGAATACCCGGACGGACGATTGAATGTTTAAGAGTCTTGTATTGAGATTCTTGGCTCAGAAGGAGAATAATTTTGGACACCGAGGTTGGAATCTGCAGTGGTCACAATCATTCTATTTATAATACAATAACTTTATTTCTGTTCATTGTATTTCTGTCATGATTATTTTGTTCATGGTAGCATGCTACATGTATACTGCTACCCTTAACTTGGTAAATCTTTCTGGAACATAAATATTTTCGAACTGGTGTACAAGGTAGTTCTAAATTTACACGAATGCTGTATGTCATCAAAAAATAAGAATTTGGAATGTAATTACTTTTTAAAGTGTGTCATACAGAAAGTTGATACTTAAAGCATAAAACTGCAGGAAAAGGAAAGAAATGTGCGCATAAAGAAATATGGTAGTATACTTTTTCATAGAGTAGTTAACAAATTGTTTGCTTACCATGGACGTTTGAAAGGGATATCCCTCGGAAACTCAATCATGGGTAGGGCATTTACGAAATATTTTTGCCTTCAGATTGTTCCAGCCTCCCTTGTATCAATACAAACTACACTCCTTGCTAAATGATCGCCATACAATTCACAGACTTCACGTCTTAATTAACTTGTATAGTTACGTAAAGACAGCTTATGGTCTCATTGGTATGCAATGTTTTCTTATATGGGTGTGAATGCTGGACTCTGAAGTAGGAAGATGAGAGGCGGATTGACGGATTGAAGTTGGAAGATGAGAGACGGAGTTGATTGAGCTTTTGAGTGGTGGGCATGTAAGCCTATGCTGAGGAACAGCTGGACAGAGAGGCGATCAAATGACTACATAAGAGAAAAGATTGGTGTTCCAGAGAAGAGGGGTCTCCTGTCTACAGTGAAGAGGAGATATTTAGCGAAGTACGGTCACTGGAACAGGGGTGGAGAAAGTCTTGTATTGTGTACAATCGAAGGAGAACTTGAAAGATGAGGGAAAAGTAGGAGAACGGACGTGAAATGAGTCGACGACATCCGAAACTAGCGGGAAGACGAAATGGTGGAGGCCAGAAAGATTGCGGAGAAGGGACTGACAACGGCCCACTGAGGACTTTGGTTACATCGATCGATCGGAAGTCACGTGGTCACCTCATTAAAAGATTCCGTAAGCATATAAAGTACACTGGAATGAGCGAACTAAGTAGTTCAATCGACAACAATTTGTCATTCTTATCGTTTCTAAAGGAAGATATCGGAAACACATTGAAAAATTGTTTAAATTTATCATTACATTTTTTCCTAAGGTGTGAGCATTTTCGAATAATGATGCAGTCGCACTGGGAAGAAGATAGTAAGAGGTAGGTGTCTAATCCTAGTGATGGAAACATGTGATTATACCCTACAACAATTAGCCTTTTCTCTCTTGGTGAACGTTTGATGAATTGTTTGGTAGTACTTAGATTCTATGAGTTGTTGTCGTCATTAAAGGTGGTTTCCTTGGTTCATTCAGCCTGTATGAAGTTAGCAAGTTAGTTCCGTTAATTCCTGATAATCTTAATAGGAGATGCAAGAAAATAATACGGAGTTTTAATTTAGTAGTGTAATACTCCTCTGTTGCTAAATGATCCTTATAAATAGTTATTATTGTCAATTTTGCATTTTTTAGAATTGTTAAATATTAAAGTTGCATGTGAGTATCACCGGGTCAGAAAGTCAAGACTATCAAAAGTCAAAAATTATTTTGCAGAATTTACAATCGTTCTGTATTTCATTGTTGTTTTCTCGTAGTCAAATTGAAATAACTGATTTCAGTTATGATGTTTTCAAAGCATTTTTACAGTATCTGTACACAGATAAGGTTGATTTATCCCCAGAAGACGCCATTGGTAAGTTTACTCTTTTTCAATCTACAATTATACGATATCGACACTTCAGTGTTTTTCTTGTACCGACTGAAAACACTTGTTCTCCTTTCGCGTCTGATTTAGAATAGAATAACTGGGATATATTTGTTGTATTTGACTAGTTATTCAACAATAGCATTCAACGTGATTTTTTGTGTGTCTAAAAGAAGAGTGAGCCAAGCCTAACGTTTACCCTTATTTCTGCATGTTAAGGACATTTATAGGAAGGCAATAGCATTGATGGGGTCCGTTATGGGCGCTGTTTTAAGAACTGTGCGAAGGAGTGTTTTAACTGGATTGAAACACAGATCAATTTACTCATTCCCTCTCTTTGTAGGCCTGCTGGATCTTGCTAATGCATATTGTGAAACTGACTTAAAGCAACAGTGTGAAGCTATTATAAAAAGAGGAATCTCTGTCACAAATGGTGCAATGTTGTATGCCGTTTCGCTGAAATATAGAGCTAAGGTAGTGTATAATTGTAGTATTCTGCTTTTCGGTTTTCCATGCCAAATTTGGTTGCTCCAAAGGCTTGCAAACAACTTCAGGAGATGTTTCCTTGGAGAGTCTCCTGACGAATTCAGTGTAAGCGATAGATAAAGGTGCAACGATTTTCGGAGTTTTATTGTGGTGAGCTGCTTCAGTTAGCTGGCGCTTGTGCGATATCGACATAACAGTTATGTACCGCGTACGAGTTCTGTACAGTCCAAGAATTTTATTGTTTTATTTTAGTATGCAGTCACTTTGTTGAGCTGAAGATATATTAACGCTGTGAAACTGTTTTGGGATTATTGTAGGTATTCAATGATGGGAACGTTAGAGGTCTTAGGAAAGGTTTAATGGAAGACTCACATATTGATTCTATAACCAGAAACGCCTCCGTAACGTTTCTCCCAGACCACCACGTTCTCTAAGATCTTAATATTTTGCTGTAAATAGAGATTTTAAGCTCAAAATGTGACAAAAAGTGGACCTAGGCCTTTGCTAGTATGGTTCTTGGAAAAACATTGTCATTGACATACAATGGTGAGTAATTACTAAATCATACGTTTATACTCATTGAATATTATGAAGACTAGACCTGGTATTAAATTACGCTAAGGAAGCAAGGAAGAATCATCCTACAGAAACGTCTTTAATTCTTTTAAATCTTGTGTGTTTAAAATTCGATATATCTTGTGACAAAAGAAACATCCAATGCAAGCTGCTCCTGCCCCCAAACGTCATTTGGACGTTTCTGGTTACAAAATCGATATGTAAGGTGTCAATGATTAACGCTGATTTTGTCTATTATCTTATATGCATAGTGACACATGATAATTCACATATGTTTATGATAGCCTTCCGGTATTGTTCATTTCTAGTAATTGACGAAATTTCTTGCAATTTTGTGATCTGTTACTTTCATACCGTCCACTTTGCGGAAAAACGAAATTTTACACGCTTCATAGATTCAATTTACTATTTTAATCACACAGGATTTGGAGAATCATTGCTTTCGCTTTCTTCTAAACCATATGACAGCAGTTACGAACACAGAAGCTTTTCAGCATCTAGATGGAGAAATTGTCAAGAGTTTTGTCATAAAAGCTGCTGAAATGGGCGCTTTTAAGCATTAAGTTCACTTCGGTGTATTGTTTCGATATTTTGTTATTTAGTTTTGAATTAGTTCTGTTAAGTATTCTAGGTACATATTGTGTTTCGGCATTTGTGAATATTCAATCCAATAATGAGTAACGACGCTTGTTTGCATGGAGTTGCATTTTTTATAGTTATTTGTAAATTCACGTCAGCTGATTGAATTGCTTGTGTGATATATGGTTGCGAAATTTGCAATGCAAGTTACCTGATTTAGGAACATGAATCGTTTTTATCAATGTTTAGTTTGTGATGAACTATCAGTTATTTTTCGGGTTTCATACTGACTTTTGTCTCAGCTGTATCAACAGATATTTCGCAACTTCCCCGGTTTACGCTGTACGGAGAATGAGTGAATTTACATGTTTTGACTCTGCTATTTAATGCTAGTTGACTGAAAATGTTCGTATGAAAAAGATATGTTTAGATCCCTGATTTCCTGGTTTACAAAGTAAGGTGGCCTGGTCTGTATGGATGTTGGCAAATTGATACAAAACAGCACTATAATTCATAGTATTATGACAATCAACTACTATATGTTGACGCTTGAAGACAATCTTTGCAACATACTATACTCTGTCATGTGGAAAGGCCAAATTATTGGCCAAAGCCCTCAAAATTGCTTATTTGCAAGATTCCGCTTTGTTCTTTACTGAAATTTTCTGGTACCAGTCTTACGTTTCTAGTAACTTTCTTCTAGTAGAGTCAGTTTGGGTCCGTAATGATTTTCTGCATCTTGTATACATGGCAAGTCTCTAGCCGAATTAAGGCAAAGGCATACAGAGATCATTGTTAGAACACTGTAGCTCGCTTAGTGTCTTATTCAATTTTAATCCAAGGTCAGACAACACACAAATAAGGAAACTGGGACCCAGTTATTGACACTTTTCGTTGCAAATGGCGGATTTCAAGTTTGCGGCACTTGTAAGGGCATGGTGCCACTCCTGACTGTTTTTTAAGCTAATCTCTAGTATGATATCAAAGCCGCCGTGTTTTTAACCCTCTCGCCAATGAATTGTCAGGAAAGATTGTCTTTAAAGCTAGCAGAGAAGTGTACTATAGTCAACACGGCGAACTTCTCAAGTCATTTAGAAAATTTAATTATATTTGAATGCCATTGCATGAACAATGAAGTTGCTGGTAGGTTTGCAAATTATGTTTTTGTTAGTTGGATGGTGTTCGTTGTAAGATAATGTTTTTTTATGTACATGATAAACTTAATAGTTGAAGATTAATCGTCTAATATTTTTA
Organism: Chironex yamaguchii; assembly: GCA_024741275.1. Classification (NCBI taxonomy): domain Eukaryota; kingdom Metazoa; phylum Cnidaria; class Cubozoa; order Chirodropida; family Chirodropidae; genus Chironex; species Chironex yamaguchii. Next base: position 6,478 of record JANTCA010033991.1, on the reverse strand, counting down.
CAAGTCGTACCAACAGGGCAAATTTCATCATGCCATATTTTTACGGATGTTTAGATGAGTCTATAGAAATAAAACCCGTATTTTGAAACTAATATTAATTTTATGCGGTGTTTTTAGAAGTATTGAATTGTCTAGTATATGTGGGATGGTACTAGTCGAAATATAATACGCTACATTATTTTAAACGTAATTATTTGTCACGTATCAGCTTACAAATGATTCCTTATTATTAAGTAGCCTTTCCACTTTGCCTCTCTTATTGTTAATTGAATTGAGATATGTGATGGTTATTTTTAGGGACCTATGATCCTTTTTGTCTTGATGTGCCTAAAGTACACCGTGGCTAGGAGGTTCCAAGAGATATAATGTTAAATGTGAACTTTGTGTGACATCGTGGTTCACAAGGCATTTTAAGGCCGTTCGTTTAGTAGCTGAGTGGAAAGGTTAATTCTTATAGAGCAGTGGTAGAATGATACCTATTTCTTTTACCACAAGTGGTATTATGAAAAACGGAGTTTTAGGTCTTAAGATATCTTTAAATTGATGATAGTCGGTATGCATTGCACTTACAATATTGTTGATTTAGACAAGAAGTTGTAATTGAAAAGCAGCAGATGCACAGTTATGTATATAGAACTTAATATAACAGTGTTGTTGTATCAATGACTTTTTTCTTCTGTATGCTCTTCTCTTTTCTTTTTTGCTTGTAAGTATACTTTGTATCTTATTTCAACAGATGGAAAGCATCCCGTATTGTAGACAAAGAGTGGTGGCAATTACCAGTATAATTCCACATTTTAATTTTGTCGGAACAAAAGCCAAATTGTAACTTTCTTGTCAATATTATGAACACCTATGACATTATGCGCCTGATGGTGGGACAAGGATTTCTCGAAAAGTAGTTCAGAAAAGATAATGACTTATTTCAACTGAGTCGTCAATGGCAACAATATTTGAAACTGTACCATCGATAATGAATGTAAACTTATGCAAGCATACTTTTGACTACGTGCGTTGTGATCGGTTGCGGCCTACTGCTATTTACCGCTTTGAAGACGTGAAACTATAAAGTTCTAGGTAAAATGAAAAGAAACTACGAAATGCATGTGAATTGTGGTATATTTAGATCTCTGGTGAGGTACATGTAGATTTCAACCACTAAAAGTAACAAGTTACAGTGGTAATATACATTCTTCTGAAATTTCGTTACGTTTGTTATCAATTCAAAGTAAGACATTATGGTTGTTTTGAATTATCGTGATCTCATTGTTTTGACTTGGAACATCTTGTTCAAAGTGAGGGGTGGTAATGCGATGCTCATTCTGTATTCTCTGCTTAGCCGATTCATCTGTACCTGTTGCTGATTTCCAGCAAAGCTTTGAAGAAACTGAGTTTGCCTCGTTTGGGCCCTCAGCATCTCTCGTTTTTGGGCAGCTCCTGAGAAACCTGAGCGCAGTCCATTACCCTGTGGAAACCACAAATAGTAAATACAAAATGTCTACAGCTGACTTTTTAACATGAAGATTTGTTGAATTCTAGTCAATCAGTCATATACAATATGCAGTGTAACTCCACTCTTGGCAGAAATGAGTATGTTTAACTAGAAGAGAAGGTATACAGCTGAAGAAAAGTAACCGAAGTAATCATGAAAAAACCCAAAAATTTCTTGAATCAGGTATTGTTTAAACATTTACGAATTTACGAATAAATGAGACTTAGGTTTTGTTTGTGAAATGCAAACGAAAGTCGGGTAAGAGCAGGTAAAATCGACATGGAAATCAAAAAGGTCATCTGATACGGAGGAATTTTCTAAATACACGTAACCGTTTTTTTCAACTCGGATTTTAATCAACGTCTTACTGTAAAAATAATTACAAAATAACAAAGCAGGGTCTTCAAAAAAAACCGGTAATGATGAAAAGGTAGGTGCAAATTACAAACTTTAGCAAGCTAGATGAACATTTTACCCCTTTTGTTTGGGATCTCATTCAAAGTGATTTTGTTACCATGGAAGCATAATGAAATCATAAAGGTGACTCAGTGGGTTTGCTTACCAGTTCCACTTCGGATTTCCAATTCGGTATGGCTCCCATTTTCCTTGTTGGATTTGAAGTGTTCATATGCACTGCAGATGAAAATTTCCGCGACGCCAAAATTGGTAGTCCAACTGGAGTGTATGAACAATTGAACTTTATTTGTTTATTGCCAGTAATCCGTTGAGTAACTCCTTCTGATGAGGATTTGGATCTTAAAAGAGAAAATGTTTTTGTTATGAAATCTGACTCTAAACACAAATGGAGATATTTTTGTTTGAATAATAGCAAAGCAATCATAACTTGGTAGTGGTTGTTGATTGGTAGCATCATGCAACAAGGATGCATGTAACAGCGTAAATTCTTGCTTGAGACTTCGTTACCTTCGCTATAGAACCTACTAGAACACGGCTGTTTATGCTCATATATAACTAACTAACTTAACACTAACACTGTTAGAGATATTTTGTCAAAAATTGATCTTCTTCCCTTACATCCCAAAAATACGTTATTGCTTTACTATCGCTATCTGCTTGCAAAAATCTCTTGGCATCCAACGGTTTCTGATCTCTCAAAAATCTGGGTATCTGATCACCTTGATAATTTAGTCTCTGATTACCTACGTAAATGGCTTGAAATACCAATCTCGGGAACTCTTAGCAACATCTTTCTTTCTAGGAACAAATTTAGCTTAAACCTCTATCTCCCTTTTGCCAAATATTGCCAGTAAGAGAGCTATGGAAATCCGCATCATCTTTCTCAAATATTCAGTATGATGTATATAAGAACCTAAAGGATGTCCTTAAAGCATTTCGTACAGAGCATGAGGACAGACTTCAAAACCATCTTATCTCACAAGGCTTCTTCATCTTAAATGAGACTAATTACTCTTTATCTACACTTAACTCTCTTCAGGCATCCACTCAAAGTCATATCCTAAGAACATATTTAATTTCACTGTTCGCTATGTCAACAACACTCTGCCAACAAAATCTAATCTGTTTAAATGGGGTATTTAATCTACTGCTGATTGATCTCTTTGTATAATGCGTGCTTCACTTCTTGATGTAGTCTCTGGTTGCAAAGTATACCTTGAACAGGTGCGCTTTACATGGCACCACGACTCCTTCCTAACTTTAATTACTTCTACTTTGGAATCTGTAAAGAACAAAGTTATCTATGCTGATCTTTCTGGGCATCTCAACCCGTAAGTCATAAAATGGTACGATTTACGTCCTGACCTTCTTTTAACATTATTTAGTAAATGCCTATACATCCTGGAACTGACTGTTGGCTTTGAATTAAATCTGCACGATAGCTCTCTACATAAGCAGCAAAAGTATGATATCTTGATTAAAGAGCTGGTAAATCATTATCAACAAGCCAAATTCATCAACCTTTCAATCAACACTCTTTGGATATTTGGTAAAACTTCATACGATTTCATCAGTATGTTAAAAGATTTAGCATACGACAATAATGCAAAGAACTACATCGTCAAAAGAATTATGAACATTGCAATAAGAACTACTTAGCGCGTATTTTGTTTAAGAAATAAAGAATGGATACATCCAGCACTAATGAAATTTCAGGCAGAGTTTATTGCAATTTTCGGAAATATTGAGTTACTTAAGTTTATTATATTTTTCCATGCTTAAGAATCAAGTAGTCAATTCCAAGCTACCCGTAAAGTGAGACTTGCAATTGTATTTTAATGTCATAAAGAAATAAATCGAGTTTACACTATCACTACTACTACTACTACTACTACTACTACTACTACTACTTATTACGTATTTTGTTTAAGAAATAAAGAATGGACAGATAGAACTAATGAAATTTTAGAAAAAGTAATTGTAGTTCTTGGGAATATTGTGTTACTTCGTTTTTTCCAAGGCAAAGATTCAAGCAGTCAGTTCCAAGTTACCTGTAAAGTGAGACTTGAAATTGTATGATAACGTCATAAAGAAATAAACTGAGTTTACACCACTAATCCTATTGCTGTTGCTACTTCTAAAACTACAGCTAGTACTCTTCTAAGCTCTCATGCATGATTGGCTACTTGTTTTTTTGCTAATTGAATCGTCTCTTCCACACCTTGCTACTTTGTATCTATGAAGCTGGTGCAAGCTTGTGCCTCTTTCTATTAGCTATTAGCGACATTTATGTTACCAAGATTCTTACCTTCTTGTCAATCCTAATATAGCTTCTATTTGTTTCATTGAGCTACCGCTAGCTAGAAGTTTATTGACAAGTTTCTTGTGTCTGGCAAGTATTCTGTTCCTGTGAGTATTGGCTTTATGTTCCGATGGTGTGGCTTCTCTCATGAGAGATTCTTTGCTGTCTGAAGGATCAGTTGGCTCTCGAGCACTTCCAACGTTTTTATTCATTTCACTCGTATCCTCTGACGTCTCTGGCAGACTTGTTTTGGATGCTGTATCCTAGACAAAATAATTGCTACTTTTGAGAGGCAATATAACAGATCCTTAAGCGAGACGTGATTTCATGAGCCCCATTTTGGCCCCATCAAACAAGCAAATTACAATAATATAATATAGTAATTAACAAGAAGGTATCATTTCAGGCAACTAAGCAAGACAACTTTCATTCTAGTTTATGTCAGGGTTATTTAAATTGACATGACGCTATTTATCAATAAAATAGTCCTTGCATAGAAGAGTTGAACAAATGTTAAAGGTGTAAAGATAAAATAAAGGATGCCATACAAATGAATGAAGTGTTCCTGTGACGTCAAAATCTTTAACACTGTCGCTATTCACAAACTCAAATTTTGTTGGAGGCAACGATTTGCGATGAACTTGTCAACATGGCATTCCGTCCTTGCAATTATTTATCACAGAGTTTTTATTATTAAACAGTGTTACATACCTTATCATCATACGCTGAATCACCGTTGATTGTCCTCTGTAATGTGCTAAAACTGTAAATGGAAATTTCAGTGTGACAATAAGGGCCATGCAAATTTCTAGATGCTGGCGTAAAGCAATTTAGAGTAACTTTGACCAACTAACCATTTGGATCTACAGATATTTATGTCCTAAGTTGTTTCTTTCTGATAATTACTAGCTTAAATAAAGTTTTAAAATATGATTAGATTTAGTAATGGTATCTTTTTGTTCTATTTTAGTTTTCTAAAGTTGGTGGTATTGTCAAGTCTCTCTTGTGATCAGCATTTGTACACATTTTTGGATGACGACTTCAAAGTGCAACTTGGCATCGTCTGTTTTTGAACACCTTGGTTATAATTATTCAATGTTATATGAGAAATAGTAGTAACGTGAAATGTTAAAATGATTATTAGAAAAGGAGAAAAATTGAACTGCAAAACAGGTAGTAAAGTGCTCAAAGGCCTATGATATAACAATTTGTTTGTATCTTGCTGTAAAGTGCTTCAAAGTTGCATTTTTTAACTTATTTTTGCGAATGAAACAACGCAATGGAACTTATTTCCTAGTTTAGAACGCCTTCTATGATAAAGCCTTATGGAAATGGACTTTCCTCTCGATTTACTCACTATCTCAATCAAAATGCAATTTTCTAACAAGATTGAAAAGCTGGCAATATTTAATTTCAATCAAGATACCTTGGTTTATCAGCAAACGATGGAAATGTAACCTGTGAGTGGAAATTTAACAATAACATTAAAAAATGTCACAATTATGAAACATTAATTTTACCATTCTTTAAATAATAATCTTGCAAGAAATTGCTGAGTCGCGCAATAAAATTTCAGTAGCATGACATTTCTCTTATACAAAACCGTATTCTTGTGAGCATTCGAGTACCCTTAGTGTTTAGTTTTATCTATAGACAACCAGATAAATTTATCAAACAGAAATACTCAGTAAATACTTTATCTTGACTGACTTCTACTGATTTTATTTGTACCTTTATTGTAGGTCATGTTATTGCAAATTCTAGTTGGTCAATGTCAGTATCAGTATTAAGACAGCATTCAACAAAAAATATTTATCATTTTAAATTAAATTGCAAAGGGAATAAAATTGTTTGTGGATGAATTTGAACCCTTTTGTCATCAAAAACGGGCTGTGATAAGAGGTAAGTCATATCTTGATTTGCACATTAAACATACCTTTTTTGCGCTTGCTTGATTTTCTTGGGATAAATATGGAGTCTGCTGCGTCGGATAAAAAAATTCGAGAATGATATTCTAATAACAAGACAAAGTATACATTTCAGCAAAAGTATATTCCCTTTTAATTTACCAGCTTGGCATTGCTTAACTTGTTATTCTAATTACCGAATCTAATTATCTATCTATCTATCTATCTATCTATCTATCTATCTATCTATCTATCTCTATCTCTATCTCTATCTCTATCTATGTCTATGTCTATGTCTATGTCTATGTCTATGTCTATGTCTATGTCTATGTCTATGTCTATGTCTATGTCTATGTCTAT
>JANTCA010033980.1:0-11809 GCA_024741275.1 Chironex yamaguchii | reverse complement strand
CTCATAGCCTGCCATTTTTACCGCTGTTTAAGGTGTTCTGAGAGCTTGCCATTTTTACTGCTGTTTAAGGCGTTCTCAGAGCTTGCCATTTTTACTGCTGTTTAAGGCGTTCTCATATCCTGCCATTTTTGCGGCCGTTTAAAAGAGTCGCATTGCCTGCCATTTTTACCGCTGTTTAATAATACTGGCTTGGTTGAGGTTTTTAATTAGTAAAAACTCCTGTATGAGAGCAATCAGAAATCCTCAGACTAGAATGTATTTGATGAGAGCCGCAGAAAATGGCCCACTACCATTAACAGTTTGCAAACATCTGTTATCGGGTATATATTTTTAACAAGGTTTCGGATTTCCAAACTGTTTCTTGTTCCTTGTGGTTAGCGATCAGGGTTGGGTTCCACATTTCTGAGATTCTTAATCTATCTTTTAAAAATCTGGTGACGATTTTACAAACTCTGTTTTTTGAACCGAAAATCTTGTGATTTAAGTTTTGATATCAATTCCAACTTTAAAAACCACGGAATATAGGCCAAGTCTTTTTTTCCTGCCGTTGTTAAACTTTCGGTCAAATCTTTTGCCTTCCCAAGTCGCAACTGAACTGTATTTAAATTTAAGGCCTCGAAGTCACAGGTTCGTGGTGAAATGCAAGGCAAGATATAAACCTAAAACCTCATCTATACGAGGAATTTCTCTTTGACAGGTTTTCTGTAACAAGTATACTTGCTTGCGTAGATTGACAACAAGTTTTCTTCCGCAAGTTTGACTTGTTGATCCAGCGACACTTGTGCATGAGCCTCGATTTGATTTATTTCGCCCGCGACATCTTTTCTTTTCTGCGCCAAAGGTTTAAAGCAAATGGCTCAGGTAACAAGGAAAAAACATCATGAACAAAAATTTCACAAGGTGGGGGCTTGGGACGAGTGAAAATTGTAAATTGCATTTGACAAGTCGTTTATACGACCAAGTTTGCCAATTTACCATTTATTACTTTACAATTACACTTGTTCAACAACTGTTGCATGTCTGTTTTTGAACACGTGTACATGTCAAGTGTAAAAGTGTCATATTTTGCAGATGTGACCCCATCTACACAAGCAAAGAATTGTTGTCAAAGAAAAATTGCTCGTGTAGGTTAGCCTTACATCCAGTCTTAACACAAATTATATTGCCCATCTTATTCCTTCTATGTCATTCCATCCCACTCTGAACATGCATTCATTTACATCACACACGAAAGGGTAGTCTTGTGTAATCCCTCTTGTTACTGCCCCAATGCAATGTTATCCTTATTACAATGCAAAACTTACCTATTAATAAACTCTACCCCTTTGCCGGAAACAACAAAGCCGTTTACGACCACAGGTATTATTTAAGCAAGATTTGGCAATAATCGTTTTAAAATGCCAATCATATTGGGTCCTCTTCTCTAATATCCTTTGACAAGCTCACAATGATCTCATTTGATGTAAAGCCTTAGATCATGGTGAATTAGAGGCCTTTTGTTTAAACAAACGATGTTTCATCTGCATCCAGTCTTTATTAAAGCCCATAAGATGCTAAGAGTATCGTTGACGGTGTGCGACAGTCTACGTTGGTCTCCCGGCGTTAATGGGGACACTTTCTTGCGATCGTCACGACTGCGCCAACTGTGAATCGCAAGGGTTGGGAGCGTTGATCCGATTCAACTTTCCCGAGTCTTAGGCGTATTCCGATCAAAGAAAACTTCAGTGGGAGCATGGGTCACCGACATAACCGATCCACTATTGTTAAGAAGTGGTCACATTGATGTAATTAACCAATCACAGGAAAGTCATTTCGCGCGTTTTTGTTCGTTATTATTTTGGGATATCTGATACAAGTTGTCAACTTGTCACCGATCAATGAGAGCACTTCTCTTTGATCGTTATAGAAGATAGAAGAAGGTATTTGCGACACGTTCTCGATTCTTACAATCGTATGAGAACCAGGCTTAAGTGGAATGAATGTTTACAGTCTAGAAACCTGCATTTGAAATGCAGGTTTTGATGATTTCACTGTTAACCCGTTTTCAGTCTTTTCTGACGTTCAACCATTTCCTTATAAAACATTTCAGCGCTTCATTTGCCTTTAGTTAAAAACGTAAGACTACCATGGCTACTCGTCAGAGCTGCCTCTGCTGTACGCCCCACTTGTAACAAGATGATCAAGTCACAGTCGTCAGTCTGTTAATTAACACTCTCGGCATATTTGGTAGACCGTCCACAGATTCTTTCACACTGTTGAAGAAATTGGGATACATTAATAACACAAAAAGTTTGTTTGAGAAAGCATGGACCTAACTATACATATTGTACCTTACACGGCCTTGCACATGCTAGGAGAGATTTTCGCTGTAAGAATCTGAAACTGAATTAAAACAATTCAATTCATACGTTTCAACATTGACGAGGATGACTATGTCCAGCTTGCGACTGTAAGCGACATAGCAAGCAGAGGCAATCATACTTTATCTGATCCCTTCCTTCAATGAATTATTTTTTACCAGTTAAATGCTTGTTGAAAAATATAGCCAATTCCTCACATTAATTGAAAAAGATTGTCTTGGAATGGAAATTTTGCAAATGAAACAATATTTTGAAGTAATTATTGTAAAAATATGACCAAAACCTATGAAATATGATTCATCTCGATGCGCTGCTAAATTCAACCCACTATCCTCCATACCATCTTCCTGAACTGCACTGTTTTTTGTAGAAGGCCATTTACATGACGTCAACCGCACATACATCAATGCCAAATAAACGTTTGAGTAGCTTATCACTTTCATGATCCGTTAGCGATGAAATTCTTCCCATTGTAATGATGAATATCTTCCCATGGCAATGATGAATTTCTTCCCATAGTAATGATGAATTTCTTCCCATGGTAATGATGAATTTCTTCCCATGGTAATGATGAATTTCTTCCCATGATAATGATGAATTTCTTCCCATGGTAATGACGAATTTCTTCCCATGGTAATGATGAATTTCTTCCCATGGCAATGATGAATTTCTCCCCATGGTAATGATGAATTTCTTCCCATGGTAATGATGAATTTCTTCCTATGGTAATGATGAATTTCTTCCCATGGTAATGATGAATTTCTTCTTATGGCAATGATGAATTTCTTCCCATGGTAATGATGAATTTCTTCCCATGGTAATGATGAATTTCTTCCCATGGCAATGATGAATTTCTTCCCATGGTAATGATGAAATTCTTCCCATGGCAATGATGAATTTCTTCCCATGGCAATGATGAATTTCTTCCCATGGTAATGACGAATTTCTTCCCATGGCAATGATGAATTTCTTCCCATGGTAATGATGAATTTCTTCCCATGGTAATGATGTAGATGAAAAAATGCAGAGTGGTAAATGATGAGCGAGTAAAAGTTTGGACTGGAACGTTGCACAAAATTTATTTATAAATTATAATTTCATGTGTAAAATTGGTCTTAATTTTTGACATTTTGCTTTCATTTTGACTCATCAAAAATGATCTAAATTTAGTAAAAATGTTGCAAACAGTGGTAAAGATAAATGCCTTTAGTTACTGCTTTTTGGTAAGTACCTTAAGTGGGCAAACATCACATTTTCGCTTGAACTGTATGGTAACGTGACCGTTAAATCGTAACATCATGTTAGAAAATTCATATTTTGTCTCAAATGCATCTCCTGCTGTAGCGTCATTGGAAACGTTAGACCTTTTCTTCTGTCCCAGGTAGTTCAAGGCAGTGTGGAGTGTGGCAGCAACCACTCACATGTTTTAATTTTATTCCATAGAATCCGAATGCCCCTGATCCTGACCCAAACATGGTGATCGAAACGTATAAGCGTACGTTCGAGCAAAATGAAGAACTGGGACTGAATGATTTGGTCACGGAGAGATATACTAATGAGGAGAATGGGCACGAATAACCAGGTAGGTAAATTTTGTTACACTGATAGAGAGTGTTACAAAAAAAAATCGAAATGGCTCCGAAGCAGCCAGGCAAATTTAGTTAAGTCAGTTGACTGCCTTTGCTTCTTGTTTTTACTTTCCGTTTTTTCCTTTTTCTTGCTTCCCATTTCATGAAATAAATGGTAACCCCGTCCCTGTATTAATTATTTCGGAGAAAAAGGTCTTATCTAGACACTGTAAATCTCCTTAAATATTTAATACAAAACATGCTCAGTGAAAACCTTTGAACGGAAGGTTGCGATTGTAACCATACGAGATTCGAACCATGGTCCCATTACATGCTTTTTGTAATACACCTCGTTATATGAGTGGACGATCAGGGTTGAATGAAGTATGGTCTTTGAACCTTTCAAATTGTGCTGTTTAACTCAATGAGAAAGGCGTTAGATTTGTTGCCTACGGTTCCCATGCTATCTGGCCTTTTGACCAGGGGAAAAAGCATTGTGTCCAGTGGCAGCTTTCTTCTCTTCAAGGTGTTGAAAGTTACTATGGCTCAGGTGCTGTCATTACACCAAACTGGAAAGTATCCTGAGCTCAGCATAGTAGATGCCAATGCAGTAGTCTTGTTAAAGAAGTGTGCAAGTCCATGGCCCCGTATAATATTGTTTCACTTTTTTCAGTATTAAAAATTCTTGTCTTTGTCATTTGAGAATTTGCAATGAAATAAGTTTACAGCTTGGAACTCCCAGCCCAGACAATTCTTTTACTCACATCATTACATGCGATTGCCAAAAGTAAATCCTGATATCTCGGTGTGAAACCATTCTTTGCTTTGGGTTTCTTTTATAATCCAAATCACTAGACGAGATTTCGTGAGGTTAGAATTGTGTCTCTGTATTAAACTCAGGAATTGAATTTTTCCAAATTAAATTTTATCTTGGTATTTGATGTCTGTTAAATATTTTTGTATAAAATCCTCATTAACAGGGATAGAGAGTTTAGATTTGCATAACAAACTCCTGCGTTGTGCTTGATCATTTTAATGTATATAAATAATGCCACAGTGTACTGTACCATTTTCAGCTACCATCATTCCAGGGAAAGGTCCATTCTGACAAGACGTTTTAAGTGTAGTGTTTCAAACGAGTGGTTTAGCACTAAAAAAGGGGTGTTTGAACACTAAGATCCCAAAAGGATAAAATTTAGTATTTTCTTAGAAATGAAACAGTACACGAGGAAAGTATTATACTGTACCGGTACTCAGAGAATTTGATTTAATATTAATTAGTTAATTGATTGAATTATTGAATAAATTAATTACACAGCTACGAGTCCAGTGCTATACGATTTGCGAGGGCATGCCTACTCACAGCTGAAATACGCAAGGAGGGGACGTCCTTCACCCTTCCGTTTTCAAAATCGTATTTGTTAGAATTATTGAATACTTGATATCATCTTTCTTCTTTGTTGTGTTTTCAGAAGTGATGTTTGTGTCAGTCAAAACAAACTAATTTTAAGTGTTGTTGCAGCAAATCCTGTTTATATTATTGGTGAAAAGAACCTGCTCTATTAACGGACTATCTCCTTCTTGATTTGTGAATTTAAGCCTGTAAACTCATGCAGGCGTGGTCTGGTCTTGGTGGTAAAGTGGTGAACTCTGATGTGTACAGTACAATTACGCGCAGAATTGGAACCGTTTTGGGCACATTAAATAATTTTGTTTTGAATACTTTTTTAGGGAGCTAATCTTAGAAACGTATTTGCAGTCATACTGGACTATGAGAGGGTGACACATATTCAAGTAAAACTTTTCCGCATAGCTATCCGTCAATAACTGATATCAACTGGGTGTATTTAACGTGACTCCTTTATTAGTGGGTGTGATTCAAAATGTTACTTGTCACACCCTGAACTGGGCCCTCCAGTTTAAGTAGCTACCCTGTGGTTATAATGCCAGACCGCATCTGCAACCGTGTGAGCCTAGAAAGATAATCTTGTATCAATGAGCGAATATTCTTCGCTGCTATTCCATTTTCATTTTATGTAATATACACAATATACACAATACGTTGTGTAAATGTATCCACTACAGCCCTCGGAATCCATCAAAATTTTCGGAAGCACAAAATTGCCGCCGTGAGCGAGAACCTCGTCGGCAATTTTGGTTTTCCGACGGCATTCTTGGCAAATGGACGGGATCCCCTGTTCGTTGCAAGCGGCTTCTTAGGAAGATTATGCAAGGGATGTGTTCGTCAGAGAAACAGAAGTGAATAGCATTTAAAGCGTTTTCATTTACGTGTGGGCACTTAAATATTCACTCATTGTAGGGCAAGGAGAAAGCCAGAGAAATTTGTTTAATTGTTAAAGTTGTTTGATTGTGTCCAAATGGTTTGTAACATTCGCCGCCAAAGACTAAAACTGTCATTTTTTGTTGTTTTTTTAGTGCTTGACTTTCATATGTGCCTGAAAACTTATTCAGCATTGTTTGCCGCAGCACTTGCTTTAGGATGCCGTCGCGGATTCCGAGGACTGCCACTAATACCCAATACGACTTGAGTATCCGAATTAAACGGCTAACAACCATCCGACCAGGCTGTTTAGCTTAGTAGGATATGTATCCTATTTTGGCATATGGGAGACCCTGGCTCAAAGCTCAGGTGGCAATAATATTACGGTTTCTTCTGCACTATATATGTAGACCATTGGAGTCCACCTGAGACGGTTTGAATGAAAGACATTAAAGGATGCGAGTTTTCTGAGGACGCGGGCTAAGCGTTGATGAGGATTTAGTTTGTCTCGTTCAACACTTTGTTGACGTATTGATATGCCAATTTACTTAATTCAATACTTGTAATCAAAACTTGTAACACAGTTGTTAAAGGTAATCAGTTCTCGGACAGGTACAGCCCAGTCCAGTCTAATCCGACTAGCAGCAGGACAGTTAATACTAATTGTCTGTAAATTACAATTCAACCTTAATAGAATTGAAAACATCAGATTTTGTTTTCTTGTTTGCACCGTGCCTCTAGCGTGAGAATTTTGATTTCGTGAATCCGTAGCCACAAAGAAACACCAGGAATCTTGAGGTTTAGTGTTTCTTATCTATTTAAGCTGTAAAACCATTTCGTAACTGCACATGTCGAAGGTGGATAAATGCTTCCAGCTGCATTGAGTCAGAATTGAGCGCGAGGATAAGAATTTCTATGCCGCTTTACCGGTTTTATTTTAAGACTATTTATAGCTTCTGTGGTTACGAACCCAAATAATATTTTGTATATCACATTGAAGGTGAATTGAAAGATGAGAAAAAGGTAGCTGATTTGATAGAAGTCTAAGTGACACCTCCCCTGGTACTGAATTTTGACTAAGCGACTCAGGTGAAATCTTTATAAAACACAAAAACTAGTCTTATAAAGCAATGGGGGACATTTTTCGGAAAGAGACGATCTAACATGGAATTGTCGTGGATAGATGTCCTTGTAACATGCAGAATAACAGGATAATTGGTTATACAAGGTTAAATGCTTACGACGTATACCTTGATTGTCACATCTTCAAATCGTTGTGCTACATTCGTGAGGAGTACAGCTGTTACCACTTAAAGGAGCAATCATTTTGTTTTCGGGCCTGGTAATTTCTGTCTCTGTTCGGACACTTCTGTGTACCAAGTTAAACAGGAAATTAACCGTAGGCACGTTTAGTTTGTCGAAAGCACGGAGAAAATCATCAGCTTGCTATACAAAGTTACATAACGTAGAAAAACCATACCACTACTGAAGTGGTATGTGACATACACTCTTACAAACTGAAGAACCGTCGTAGTGTAGTGGGTAAGAGAACAATCTTGCAAGCTAGTGGTTGTGAGGTCGCACAAAAATGTTGTTTGTGATAAAAGGTAACGGGAGCCCACTGTCATTAAGGGCTTACTTCCTAGTAAATTTCCTAACCCTGGTAAGGGAATCAGCCATGCTCGGTAAGGAATATACTACAAAAGGTAAAAATTAATTAAGACTACGACTAGTGCCATGTTGTAATTGATGGACTCGTTTCTTCCTATGTATCGTAATTGACGGCTATCCTAGCTTTTTTCATATGAAATACTTTATTTTAACTTTGGTAAATCAATTAACCTAGGACAATATCGTCGTTGACAATTTAACCAGCACAAGGTTTCTTTGGTTTTAAAGTATCTTAGCAACGGCGCTGATGGAATCTTAGTCTTCCACATCTTCCGAATTCCCAGACAGCTTTTCTCTTTTTTCCTTCTATGCCTAGTGAGGTGCGAAGAGGATGAAAAGTAACAACTTGGCAGATGTCCGGACAGGCATGCCAGAAAATTGGATTGAAGATTTAAGATCACCACATAGAAGCAATACTCAACAGCGCAATGCTGTCCCTGTCAGACTTTTTATCGGCTGGAACTTGTCTTGTTACATTTACTACCAGAAGTAACCAGCCAGTAATTGGTCCGACGAACACCGTTTGCAGTCGTGGGGATTAAACTTTGTAAATTTCTCTATACAAACGGTTTGAACAGCGGGCAAAACGGTAGATCTTGCAAACATTTTAAACAGCGGTAAAAATGGCAGGCTATGCAAACAGTTTGGACAGCGGTCTTAAAGCAGTATGCAAAAAACCTAGAAGCTTGCAATTAGTAAGTAGACTCCTTAATCTCGCGCAGTTATTTATTTAAGCACAAATGCCACATCACTTAATCCCACTAGAGCAACCACATCCTAATCCGGCTCGTCTAGTACTGCTACAAAACGACAACTATGTATTCTAACATTGAGTTTGAATTAAAAAATTGAGATTGTCTCTTTTGGCGCCTTGTAAGAAAATCCACTGATATTTTATGTCTGGTTTGTGTATCTATCAATCCAAAAAGTTAATAATTGGGACATGAGAGGTTCCTTTATTGTCTGTCCCTAATTGCCATATGTGGACAATGTAAATTGCTTTTGCATGAATCGAGTTCCATCAGCTGTTCAAAAGTATATTGTTTATTCTCACAGGTTTTGTCACTGAAATATGTTTGTGGATCAATTCTGTGTGAAAGTAAGTTTGCCATAATACTCTGGGATAAGTGACTTTCATACTTTACATGTTAAAAAATGTACTAGAATTACTTTGGAATAAGTTAAATAAATGGTTGTGTTATTTGTAAAAGATGACAACTTCCTTTTGATCACCGGCATGAGACATGAAGATTTAGGTTTAAACTCATCAACCATTTTCATAAGAGTAACTTCCGTAATGATTGAAACAAAGACTTGTTGTAGGCTATATAGTAGTCTTGAATTAGATTACAATATCAGAGGTCCCTTACTTGTAAATTCACATGAAATATGTCCAGAGGATGTAGTTGGAATGAGGTAAGTGGATTATGTTAATGCAAAAGTGCTGTCTTTATACCAAATGTTTCTTATGCAGTTTCCAGCCTCTATGGATACGTGATTGGATGCTATTAAGGGCTCTTCATTCTCCTCAAGACTGTTTTAGAATTGTTTGAAAGTCCAACCAAATTAGATCTGGGATTGGGTGAGCTTTGTCTGTTATCCCTATGATGTCATAGTTGGGTCAATGTTTTAAAAGTGGCCTTTATTGATGGAAATGTGTGTCACCAACGCTTACTGATCAGATTTCCGTTTGTGAAAACAGGCTGACTTTCCATTGTTCTTAGATACTTATGTTAAAAATGGAGTCACTTGTTTTCGTCAATCCAGACGCTTGTTTCTTTCTTCCATCATGCTGTATGGCAAATTTTGTGACGTTTCCTTCTCAGACATATTGGTCTTCACTAAGACATAGTGAGAAGAAGGATGGGATAATCAGGGATGCTATAGTTGAGGGGGAGCATCCATTTCAACAAGTTGAGAATTGTTTCGAAAATCCTAGGATTAATCGTGTCGGTAGAAGACATGGACGTCTGAAGTTTACCATGGCAAGAATCGTAAGCTTTTTCTAAGCAATGTTTTGAGAGATCCTTCTCCCCTCGTCATGCTTTTTTTCAGTCTACCAGAAATGACGTTGCAGAAGTGTTTATACCTCCTTGTGCAGACCTCAGGGGTGACATAGGTCGAGATATTCCAGTAAATTCTTTAAAATGAATCTCTTTGAATTCCAATTTTCCAGTCCACGGCAATTCTGAAGTGGATTGACTAGCATAAGCAGCAGCTTGGGATTGGCGTGGGCCGCCAATAATCATTTTTGTTGGCTGGATGTACATGTATAGAGGTGAAGGGTGGTTACGAAGAAGAGTACTGTGTATACATTTGTGATAATGGTGAAAAGTATGGACGATCGCTTAATCTCGTTGGCTTCAAGTCGGTGAACTTAAGTTTAAAATGCGTAAGTTACTTCCTGATGCCCATCAAAAGCAAGATCGATTGTGTTAAAGAATAGCATCACCAGAATGCTTCAAAAAATTATTTGTGATTGTTTACATGGAATAGGGAAAGTGTAGCTCCCATGCACAGAGCAAGGAATTGAATCATCAATTGAATGTTGTTATGTGGTCATTTTCATACTTTGCAATCCCTTTTTCTAAACGTAATTGATATCTTGCATATGACGACACAGACTGCACGTCTACATAAACAGGTACTGATCTCGTTGTCGCCTTGCTACCTGTAGAAAATGTTCTTTCACATCTATAATAAACGCATTTGCTTTATGGTGACGAGTGTACGGGTATTCTGTCATTTTTGGATTATTTGTAGTATGGGTTCCATTGAGAGATGTCTCTAACTCCGACCATTAGAGATATCAATAATAAGAATTAGAGAGAGTACGCAAATGCTACGTCACACCATTTAACTTCATTTCAAGAGATTTCTTTCTTGTAAACATCCGCTGTCACTCTTATTTCATCCTGAAAGTTAAAGCGACATGTCGCGTTGATAAAAGACGACAAATTCAGCATTTTTGGTCCTATAATATTATTATCATTCCGTTGCTAGGTGATTTTAGTTATCGCAATCAAGCCTTGACGCCATAAATGTGTTTTTTGAAATCCACTGTCAATCATTTATAATTTTCTGTCGCTAGCGTACTGGTGATATATTAAAGTGATCTATTTCTAATTGTGCTGCTCTCTTGTTTACTGCTTGTCAAGTAATTTTAATTCTGAACAGTTGCCCACAAAAGTACGCACAAAAGTACTGTCAGCACAGTAAGCTAGCGCCTTTGGAAGCTAACACCTGCAGACTTTGTAGTCCCGTAATTGACGTATTAAATTCACCTCTGAGAAACAAATCGTACGTCCAGGGCGGGTGCGGAACCCGCGACCTTCTGCTTACCGGGCAGATGCTTTCACAACTGAGTTACCGGGACGTTGTTTGTCAAGGGTGAATTCAATATGTCATGGTTCGTCGATTGCGTCACTACAATGACGTCACTACAGCTTCATCCCACTTATAAGCCACCCTGCTCCAACAAAGTTCAGTAACAGCAAACTTGTTTACAAGCAAAGTTTGAAACGCTATTTTTATGCAACTGGAACGGTCACATTTGCTCATGAAAGCTCAAGTACGGGCGTGAACTTCTGACTGTAAAGTGATTGTAGTGATGCAATCATCATGACATCTCAGATTCTTCTCTGACAAACATCGCCTTTCTAGTTCAGTGGTCAATGCATTCTGCTCGGATAGCAGAAAGTAGTGGGTTCGGTCCCCACCCTTGACGTATGATCTGTTTTTCAGAGCTTCAATAACTTAACTCTCATTTCCACATAAGTCAAACGATCACAGGTCATAGATCAAAAACCGATGGCATTTATAATACATGTAGGAGTAGGCAGGAGGGGTTTGTGATAAAAGAAATGACTATACTAGAGGTGGACCACACCCAAAACGGCCGAGGAACGTCCAAAGAAGAAGACGAAAAA
>JANTCA010033979.1:0-42761 GCA_024741275.1 Chironex yamaguchii | reverse complement strand
TAACAAAAGCATCATCTGAATGATCATCATCATCATCCGACTCAGACCCTGTGACATAATCCCCGAATTTCTTAGGTGTAACACTGCGGTTCTCATGCTTGGGGTATCGGTCACCAATCCGATCCTCACTAGGTTGAACAACTTGAGGTTTAACCCTCTCAACATCAGTCTGCCCTACATCTTCAGCATTGTGCAGGTCTACTTCCTGTGCTGCTGGCAAGAAATTTGGTTTGATACAAGTGTTGGTTTTCCAAAAATTTACATTTTATGTCCAGTCTCTTTGCATTTGATGAATATGACATTTCTTGTATTTCAGGTCACTGCAAAGTTTAAAAGAATATAACAAGGGCCCAGCTGAGCATATAAAGAATGTCCTTTTTGGATTTCTTTCTCCTGGTCTTCCACTGTCATTGATTGTAGATAATCAGGTCACCTGGTTCAATGATGCACTCAATGAATGTCAAAAGGAGGCTGTTGTTTTTGCATTAAAGCAGCCAGAAATAGGAATTGTTCATGGTCCACCAGGGACAGGGAAGACTACCACAGTTATTGAAATTATATTGCAAGCAGTAAAGAGACTAAATTTCAAGGTAGTGTGGGATTTGTTTGTAAAACCTTTACATTTTATTGTGACTTTGCTAATATTTTATTCAGACCTTCCAACATTGCTTTTTGTGTGTTTCTCATGTTTTTTCTCAATCATGCATCATTCACATGGAAGATATTTTCATAATTGTATAAAACTGAATAAACTTTGCAAGATTATTTTTAAGTAATAAGACTAAGGTAATTAGCCCATCCTAGCCATCATAGGCAATTGCCAATATTGATTTGGTTTTCCCCTAGCCTATTGTATTTAGCCAGTTCTTGCTGCCTACACCACCATTTGGTAATCTACTCTTGAATTATTTCAACAACAGAAATTGCATTATAACAACAGGGCAACAACAATTTTTGGAACATATTTTTTCATGCTCAGAGTATGCTTACTTTGTATTCGAAATTAAATCATTCAACAGTTAGCACATTTTTATTTTAAAACGTCGACAGGTCTATTTATCTGTACAAAATGTTGAGATTTATATGGGAAAATAGCAAAATGCTATGAAATGGATTTTATTTAAGGAGTTCTATTTGAATAAGTGGTCACTAATCGTGTCTTCTAAGTGCAAATTTATAACCATAGACTGATGCCTAGTTGAAACAGTTAATGGTCAATGTCATAAAATGGTCCAACCATTTTCTTTGACCAATTTACGATAGTTTCCTCAAGCGGGTATTCACGTGATCTATGCATGCAGGCTAAAAGCATGTGGTAGTCATTACATTCCTGGGACAAAGAAAACAAATAAAGTGTCATAAAGAGGGGTAGGGGCAATATAAACCTGAGGCCACTGTTCTGCAGGAGGGATCATCCCCTCTCCTTTGGACAGATTATGCTCCCAAGGAAGAGCTTAGATGCAAAATGGTGGCATTTTGAGGAAACCTGAAAAAACAACTGGATGGGTGCCACAATAGTTTTCAGTGTTTGTCGCCTCCAGTTTGACAGGAGTTGATTACCAACACCAAAGCCCAATAAGTGACCATGATGGACATTGTTTTTTAATTATTTATACGATTCATTTATTGTATGTTGTTGTTTATTGCATGTTTAGTGTATTTTACCTTATTTGTTTAGTACATAATAGACATGATGCATGTACATCAACTGTAGGTTGCCTATTTTTGATTGGTTTTTACTTATCATTTCTGGGATATTCAGCGCACTGTGCAGCTAGGCTAATATTCCCTGGGAAATGCAAAGTTCTGTCTTTATTTTGGCTTGTTTTGGTCTAAGTTAGCTTATATTTTGTATTACTTTCAATTTACTTTGATACTAACGGTCCCTCACATTTCTTCATGGTGTAACTCCCGTAAGAACCTGTCTATTGTTTCCTACTCTCCTTTGCCTTGTGTGCAGAACATTCAGCTCGGTTGTTGTTGTGAAAACCTATCAGAGATATCGCCCCACTTAAGCAAATTCCCACCAGCCGCCACTGTTTGTTGACCGCCTCATGGAGGAAGCTCTAGCATATTATAATGTTCCCAAGCATAAACCACTAGATGACAACTGTATGGGTATGATTAAGCTGCAGAAGCAAGCTGCTCTGTTCCTTGCTGTGTGCAAGGCTATCCTTATCACGCTGTCTCAGTCTGCACCAAAACACACATTGGGGAGATCCTTCAGTACAATACATCAGGTGAAGGCCTGGTTAATATCAACAATGGGTAATCAAGATGAAGACAAAACTAGTGAACTGGGTCGTTGATAATTTCAGAGTTGATCCTTGAAGACTTCAATTCCATTTCCAACAGCAGTAATCTTCTGGAAGTGGATGAATTGTTAAAAACTGTCTTTTTATTCATTTGTATTTTCCACGTTTTTTTGAAATTTTTATTTTCCACGGGTGGCTACTGTACCGTTGCCCCCAATGCAGACACCCATGCTGGTGGCAGTTCTTTTTGTCTGCTACTGGATATTGTTGCATTCTTAACATCAGTTGATACATGGGTTTAGCTCAACAGGTATTGCTCTCAAGAATATAGAACTCAACTTTTTAATTTTTAATTTACAAGAGTGCATTCAGTGCAAGAATTGTGTTGTTAGTTTACTTGAGAAATAGTTTTTTGTGTGTATACAGTAGATCAATTATTGTCGATTCTCCTTTTCTATTTGCTACAGTTGCTGGTGTGTGCAGCATCAAATATTGCTGTTGATAACTTGGTACAAAAATTGGCACAGACTGATGTTAAGGTATGATATGGTGACAAGACTTGTACTTGTTATTCGTTTCAGTTTTTTCTTTCATGTGTTTGAGATGTTTTATAATAATATAATACACATTGTTATGTATTATGTTGCTAGCTTTTCTAACAATATCATACTCTCAAGTCTTCTTGATATATTGTCATATATCTGTTATGGATCATCTTAAGAAAATATAACTGAGGCAGGTGTGGACCTAGAGTTATAGCTGAACATGTTCACCTGAAAGTCTCGGCCAAAGCTCACCAAAACAGTTTAGGACTCACCACTTTATCAACTGGGAATGTGCTTTTAAAAACTTAACTTAAATGAATAATCAGGTAAAATGATGCAGTTGTGCTGTATTCAATCTATTATTTTTCAATTTGAAAATAACGTGTTTTTATTTTGTAAATCATCTATATCAGCAAAACACGAAATGTCCTAAAGAATCCATTCTTAACCCTTGACTTCCCTTTTTTGCAATCTACAACTGGATTTCTGTCCTTTACATAAGACTGCTATGTCTGCTAAGTAATAAATTACCATAAGTAAAAGTACTTATTATAAATGATTACCATGAGCTAATTCAATGTGTAATGTTATTATATTGCTATTGTCTCTGCCAGAGAAATTTTGGTTTAGCCTCCAATCTTCCATTTGTCTGTTTATTTTGTTTGTTGGCTTGTTCCTAGTTGATTCATTCATTTATTTTTTCTTTGTTCATTTTTTCGTTTTGTGTTTACTTTTTTTTGTTTATTTGTTGTTTGCTTGTTCATTT
The DNA here is from genome assembly GCA_024741275.1 of Chironex yamaguchii. Classification (NCBI taxonomy): domain Eukaryota; kingdom Metazoa; phylum Cnidaria; class Cubozoa; order Chirodropida; family Chirodropidae; genus Chironex; species Chironex yamaguchii. The sequence continues at coordinate 39,195 of JANTCA010033979.1, read as the reverse complement.
GTTCATTTGTTTGTGTGTCATTTGTTCGTTTTGTGTTGGCAAATTCGTTCGTTAATTTGGTTCTTTTCTTTTTGTTTGTTTTCTTGTTTATTCGTTCATTTGTTTCTTTACTGGTTTATTCATTCATTAGTTTGTTTGCTTGTTTATTCATTCACCTGTTTGTTTGCTTGTTTATTTGTACGTTTGTTTGTTTGCTTGTTTATTTGTTCATTTATTTGTTTGCATGTTCTTTCTTTTGTGTTTTGCTTGTAGTTCACTTGTACACAAAAAATGGAAATGTCATTGAATGATTTTTGTGAAATTTCATACTGAGTGGGCAATGGTTGCAGGATAAGTGATTACAGTCATCTGGAAACTGGGCAGTGTTTCATAGAGGTCTTCTCTGTTCAAGTGTTATCTTATTTAGTTATCTGCTACCCTAGTCAGTTTTTGTTTTATAGGCTGTGCGTTTGGGGCACCCTGGAAGAACACTGCCCGAGGTACAAAATCGGACACTTGATGCCACTATTTTGCATTCCAGTGCCAACTTGGTTGTGAAAGGAGTAAGAGAGGATATTTCAAAAACCCAGGTATATAAACTGTTACTGTTAGCTTGTGTATTTAAATGAAGTATTCATAACAAAATTATGACGTTGTCGCAGAGTAGTCATTGCATGCTTTTGTAAGGTGCCGTTAGAGACCTGTGGTAGAAGTACCATGATAGGTAATCTTTGCATTTCATGAAATGTGAAGTGTGGAAAACAAATTGGTTAGTATCTTAGGGTGTATTGTTATTCAGTTTTAGAGTGTTTGTGTACATGTTCCTGTACCGTACATTTATGTCTACAACCAGAAATGTGTGTTAGAATGTCTTTGTAATACCATAGCTCTGTTACAATTTTCAGAAAAATCTTTGATTATTGCGCTGCCCACTTTGTATTGATTGGCCTAAAAATAATGTCTGTGACTTTCATAATGACTGCGTGGTACGATTACCATATTTATTGTTTACCATAATTAATTCGCTAATGATGTCTAAAGTAATTGAAAGAGCTTCTAAAAATCGTTTGATAAGTTAAAGTCTTGTCTCTTGCTTTGAGTATCATCAGCGTGGTTTCTAATCATAAGAGGAGTCTTACATATTTAAATGATAAATAGTGTCAATATTAGAGCCATGTCATTGAAAGGCGAAAGATGATGCTCTTGTAGAGATTTGTTTCCGAAATTGCTGGCACAAGTTTGAAATTATTTTTAATATCTTGTAATAAATATTTTATGGTTTATGGTTACTGTCTTTGTGAAACTGGTTTTAAAGTTCGTTACAAATCTTAGAGTCTAAGAAATATATTGACAATAAACAAACCACAACACTTTCTTTTTGCTCATTCAAAATTTGTATGTGTGTAATTTTTGTGTGCATTATCTTTCCTTAATTGTAAACCTACCACTTTGTTTTCCAACTCATCAATTTCTTTTCATTTTGAGTGACCTCAGAGGACATATTGACCTGAAATTTCCCAATTTTATTTTTCTGTGGGGGCTACATTTTCCAAACTTGTGCGCAGAAACAAGAAAGATTCCCTGCGGGTGTTCATAAACTGACCTCATCTTCGTCACCAGATTTATTGCGGTAGCTTTCAAAAAGGGAATGAAAAGTTTATTTCGGACGCTTGTGTAATTTCTTTATGTTATGTCAGTCAAAATATTTCTCCACCAAATGATCCTCATGAAGATATTCTAATTTGTACGATATACCTCCAGGAGAGTCAAGAAGTGGGCCCCAAAATAGTTAATGATGAATAATAAATCACATTGGATCTGCAGAGTGCTTCTGCATTCAACTGAAAGGAATAAATAACTTCGTGAGCTACACCGACTCAAAAAATGCTGGTTGTTCTTCCCTTGTTTAACATCGAAATTGAGATTGCAACAACCATTGACGTCCATGTTGTCAAGTATTTTATGTGTCAAATATTTTGTAAATATTTTATTTATTTTATGATATTTTATATATAGGTTGCCATATACATATACTTTCCTTTCTGCCGTTTCATACTCTGAAGAGTGTGAGACGAAAAAAGTATGTTTTTAGCGCAATATCACAAATTTTCAAGGCGATTTTCAAGTTTTGTACCACAAAAAGATTATTCAAATATTTTACGAAAGTAAAATTAAATAAATGATAAATAAGTAAAATAAGTAATTTCGTAAAGATTTTGTTGATTGTCAGTCATGCATGTATTAAATTACATATGTCTTAGCATTTAAGCATTCGTACTCTTTCATTGTTTGTCCTGTGTTTTGTTTGGAGTGTAGTTTGCCAATAAAAATGCCGCTCCTGATGCCCAAGGCATACACTAGCTGTTTCTGCATCTTCATCTTTTTGTCTTAAAGGCAATGGTACTTGTTCCTTTATCTGTGGCAAGTTGGGTTTTATTGTTCTACGACGTAGACTGGATTTCTGAAATGTATAAGTTTACTTTCTGGAAAATTCTTCTCAAGCTAGGCGTTACAGTCTATCCAGCATGATTCATCTACGAGGCAAGTTTTTGACGTACTGGCTCCTTTCACTTTGTTGGATTTTTGGATATTTTCTTCTTTATATTTCTTTCTCTCAATGTACTATCGGATTTTATTTCTCACTTCACTAGATTTTCATGATGATGCATAATTTGAACAATCTTTTCGTGGTACAATACTTAAAAATCGTCTTGAAAATTTGCGACATTCCGCTAAAAACATACTTAAGATCTTACACAAAGAGAAAATTAAGGAAAAACAAACCACTAATTCCTCTTTTTTAGTCTTTTTTAGTTGTCTAATTTGTCTTTTTTAGTGATGACATTCCTTTCTGACGATTCATATTCTGAAGAGTGTCAGACGGAAAAAGCTTTTAAGTATGCTTTTAGCGCAATGTCGCAAATTTTCAAAGCGATTTTAAAGCATAATTCATTTGAGTTAAGCTTTTATTTTACTTTATAGAAAAAACTGAAAAAAGCTAAAAGCAAAGGTGAAATAGAGTCACTACGCAGAGAGCTTGGTAAACTGCGCAAGGAATTAAACTATCAAGAAAACAAAGTGATCAAAGATGTACTTACTTGTGCTGATGTCATTCTTGCTACCACAACAAGTGCATCATTAGAGGGACCATTAAAGCATTTGACAGAACATGATTTTGATTTAGTCATCATTGATGAAGCAGCTCAGGCGTTAGAAGCAAGCTGTTGGATTCCTCTTCTTCAAGCACAAAGGTATCCTGCCCAAAAGTATAATTATTAGCATTATAATCATTGTGATCATTATAGCCATGGTTGTCGTTATAATTAGAGGTGCCATTATGAGTGCTGCCATAGTTATTATTATTATGATTGTAATCATAATTATCATTATACTTTTAATTATTATTATTATGATTGCAATCATAGTTATCATTATAGTTGCCTCTGCCAAGAATGTTATGTGTTCTTCAGAGTTTTTTTGTTGCTTTTTTGGTTGGTTCTTTTTCAAAATATCTCAAGGAGTGGTTTACGTATCTTTCTGAAACTGGTACGGCTTGTTGGTATTTGACTCGCACGAGCCGATTTTTTTGGTAGTGACTTGGATCCAAACTTGGATTCTGGATTAATTTGAGAATTTAGGTAACGATACCTTCATAATACCACAGCTATTAAGATTATCCTCAGGGGAAAAAGTAGTTACCATGACGCCTTCTCTAGAACACCGGCAATCCCACCTGATATTGATTTGCTGGAGGTTTGTAGTGGTTCTTTGGCATTGAATGGCATTCGTTGCACTTATCGTACTTTTGTGTTTCACTTCAAGTATTGTTTTTGATTTCACTTATCTTTACGTTCTTCTAGGTGTATATTAGCTGGGGATCATCATCAACTTCCACCGACAATCCTCAGCAACGAAGCAGCAACAAAAGGATTGGCACTTACACTGATGGAGCGAGTGACCAAGTGCTTAGGAGACCAAGTAACCTGTATGTTGACAACACAATACAGGTATATCTTGTGTTATATACGCATGATATCACTGCCATTCATCATCATGTGTTATGTTTGATTGTTACCATCGTCCACCATTGTTAGGTGTTCTCTTTATTGTCAATGTTTAAATCTGTATAATATTTCCATCTCTTGATATTGTCATTGTACCCTGTGTCATCCCAACACAAACGTTTAGTGAAGGACATTTGAAGTCTTTCGAAGTCGGAACCCAGTAGGTGGTGAAAGGGGAATTCTTTATTTAGTTTAACTTGTGTATTGGCTCTGGTTTTCGTCAATGCCAAATATTTTATCGGTATATCAGTTGACACATTCATACTATGATGTATATTATTTATGAGTGGCGTATTAACAGAACAGCTAAACAAAGGAAGACCTAAGGGAATTCTAACTCGCATCCCACAGTCTCAAAATGATATACCATTCCGACGTAATTCTGTGCCGAAGAAGATGATTTAAATACGCCTAAAAATGGTGTTATGTTGAGTTATATGTAATTTTTTATGCTATGGGAGAGTGCTGCTTTATGTAATTTGTAATAACGGTACTCGGAATAACAATACCAAAGTTCCTTTTCTCTCTGTCTTTTTTCAGAATGCACGAAGCTATTATGACTTGGTCCTCAAGACAACTGTATGACAATAGACTTGAAGCTCACGAATCCGTCAAAAACCATCTTCTGTGTCATCTGCCGAAGGTGGTGACTACCGAAGACACATCAGTTCCACTTCTCTTTATTGATACTGGTGGTTGTCTTCTCTATGAGATGTTCAATGAGGACAGTGAATCCAAGGGGAACCAAGGAGAAGTTGATATAGTCGAGCATCATATTGATTCGTTGATCCAAGCTGGAGTAGATCAAAAGAATCTTGGTGTTATCACTCCCTATAACCTTCAGGTTAGTTTTTATAACATTTTCGCATACATTAGTATGTGAACATAAGAAATGTTTAATTGAACTACTCCTAGAAAAGGCCCACCTGCATATTTATCTAGCTAGATATAATGTCTACCGATAAAGGACTGGGGCTACCAAGCGGGCAGATGGACAAGTTTAGCTGCTTTTGCTAGACGCGTACATTGGCCTATGGAAAAACCCATTAACTGTCGGAGGTGATCTGGATAGCCGGATAAGAATCTGGATAGCCGGATAAGGATCCGGATCATTTTAAAATTTTGGCCTTAGTGAAATTCTGCAGTCACTAACTGTCTACTTTATTCCTGTTGCACTTGCCCGCTTTAGAGAGAGCTGTCACAGGAAGAAATTATTACCATCCTGAATTAAGTTACCTACCCCTTTACGGTGTGTCTGCATTGTAAGCATCTTCTTTATATGTAGTCTTTTATGAGAGTTTAAACCAACAAATGTTGCGTTTCTTGACATCCTATCCTCCTTAGAGGGATGGCTTTTATATACAGTATCCGCTTTTCAAAGGCTCAGAGAGCCGATTGATGGCAACACAAAATTTGGACTGATTTTTCCGCTGTGTATTAGGGAGACGGACTGCTACAATTCATAGCTACAATTTCTGTAGGTTTCACTAATTTATCGTGTATCTACCCTGAAATCTTAATTATTTATGACAGCTTATGTTCACATGTTGTTGTCATGAACATACGTAATGACAACAGTTCAAAAGGATTTAATAGCGTGACTTCGTTCTCAAGTTTTAGTCGGTATTCAAAAAGCGTTGAATGAGTTTACTACCGACACCCTTTGACGGACGTCTATGAGACTGAAGCTGTTACATTCACTTTCAAAGTTGGAATGTTATTGATTTTTATCACGTCCAGTAGTTGATCATGTACAGACACTTTGTAACGAGGCGTTCTCAATTTTGGGAAATTTGAGATGAGCCATGAAACCTTGAAATAAGTGGATTAAACAGGCGACTAGTTTTGTCCCTTAATTGCTACTCTTTCCACTTACTCCAAAATAATTGAAACTCCAGAACAGGAGGAGAGGAATGATGGCTGGTGAAGCCAGGAGTCACTTTGTTCAAAAATATCCTCCAAGGAATTTCCTGACGAGGTCATAAGTCCTTACCTTTTATGATACAAATCCTATCAATCGGTACAGCTGTAAAGCTACTTAGTTTTACGAAAATAATCAATTTAGCGAGCCTCGATGTGCAATGTAACATCGCCTGCATCATTTAGGTCCACATAGTAATTTAACCTTGAAAACTTTTCATCTGAAATTGCAGGTGGAGTTGATCAAAACGAGGCTGAGTGGAAAATATCCTCGTTTGGAAGTGAGGTCCGTTGATGGGTTTCAAGGCAGAGAAAAGGAAGCAATAGTAATATCACTCGTGAGATCGAATGAAAAAGGTGAGTTCTTCCTTTTCTTTTTCTTCTTTTTCTCGTTCTCCTTCCCCATTATTGTTCATAATCTCTGTTTTGTTCCTCTTCTCCGTATTGTTCTTCATCTCTGCCTTGTTCCTCTTGTCTGTCACGTTCATTATCTCAGTTTTGTATCTTTTTCTCTGCCTTGTCCGTCTTCTCCGTATTGCTCTTCTTCTTTGTCTTGTTCCTCATGTCCGGATTCTTCTTCATCTCCGTTTTGTTTCTTTTCTCTGTCTTGTTCATAATCTATGTTTTGTTCCTCTTCTCTGTCTTGTACATAATCTTTGTTTTGTATTTCTTCCTCGTGCTTTTCCTCTTCTTGGTCATGTTCTCCTTATTTTCCTTTTTCTTTTAGTCTTCTTCCCCTTATTTATCTTTTGCTTTCTTTTTGACTTAATTTGTTGTAATGAAAGGTTTTTTGTTCGTCACGTGTAGCTGAAGTTGGTTTCTTAGCTGAAGATCGTCGGATGAATGTGGCCGTAACAAGAGCAAGACGTCATCTTGCTGTCGTTGGTGACTCGGAGACCATTGGAAGACATCCTTTTCTCAAGTCATTTTTTGAGTATGTGCGTGAGAATGGAGAAATCCGCAGTGCAGCGCAGTATTCGCCAAAAGAATCCATGAGTATCATACACGAAGTCTCAAATACTGGTGATGAAGAAATGGTCTTTGCCGCATCAACTCAATCTGATTATTATTTGAATAGAATAGAAAACAAGAAATTAACTACGGTGAATACCACTAAGTATCCGCAGAAAAGAAAGGAAAAAGCAGTGTCATGTACACAGCGCAGACCACCGCCAGAAAATACACATGAAGGAAAAACAGGTATGACTAAGAGCGAGGTGGAACAGACGTTACGCGATTTTGCTGCTCAAAATCACAATACAGTGTTGCAGTTTCCTGTCACTTTGTCTTCCCGAGAGAGAGCGTATGTACATGAAGTAGCCGATCAGATGGGATTAGATCATGCCAGCTCAGGGGAGGGAATATCTCGTTTTGTGACTGTTTATCTAAAAAAGGAGACCAAGCTTGAAAATGAAGAAAAAGTAGACAATGTGTTAGGTAAGGTTAAATTTCAATTTGCTGCTTTTATTTTACAGAGAGATGTTCAGATTTATGTCAACAGTTTGTCAAATCATGGATACCCTTTTTATATTTGTGCCGACAAAGTACAATACATGTTTGGCTTTCCCTCCGGTAACCTACCTTCCACAGGACCCGCAAGGCATCGCAAGCTGCTATTGCAATTCAAAGTGCGTACAAAGGTAGCCCGGGGGGAAAGTCTTTAACACTGGGGAGTGTGTAAGTGTTGGGATCCACTGCCTTTAGGGAATTTTTGACTTTTGAATATTTTCCAAAGTGTATGCAACCTGCCAGTTTTGGAGTAACTATTTGAACCTTGAAAAGTGTAACTGGTATTCATACCTTCTTATTTACACCCAGTTCGTGACACAAGTGCCACTTGTTGATCAGTACGATAGTAACACATATTATTTCTTGTTATGGGCATTGCTTGGAATGAAGAATCCACTTTTTCTCACTAAGAATTCCCGCGTGATTCTTGTATCACGTGATTACAAATTGTGCTATTTGATTGGCTAAGAAAAAGCTGGGACAACTTTTCCATAAACAGCAGCCAACTCAAGCTTCGTCCAATTTCATGACGTTATTTTAGACGACGTAACAGACAGACTACTTGTCAGCGAATACAAGGTACATGACCCATTTCAGATGCCTGAAAACGAACTTACAAACAAATTAGCGGATTTGCCACCTTTTAGAATCGAAGATGTATTTAGCTCACTTTCAAGTCAGCAGAAAAATCGATCACCAGAAAACCGCTTCATACAAAGCTTTGGTGGACTATGGTTTATTCGAGGATGGCTACGTGGAAGATCTGATGGTCAATTCTTTCAATGATCACTTCATTTTTGTTGGAAAAGTGAAACAGACCATGAACCCGAAGACCAGGACGGGAACACGATTTTATTGATTGTGGTTTATATTGAACGGGACTCGCGAGACACCAAAGAAATGATCACCAACTGCAGGGTCCATATTCTCTGCTTATTGCATGTGCCCTGGCGCTCAGGACGGCGCCTGCAAACACATAGCAGCTGCTATGTATTCACTTCATGATTGGTTATGCCCAAGTAAACAGCCCCAACAGAAGAACTCTGTTATTGGAAGAAATGGCTAACAAAAACAACAGACCCCCTTCTAGTAACTGACCCTTTTCTCTCAAGGTGATCGGATCACAATAATCAACCGACGGTCCATTTTCAAAATGCAAAGAGCAAATATCATGATGCTACGAGAGATTTGAGATCACAAGTTGGTGTTTGGGTCGTCGACATGCGTTGATCTAGTGCTTTGCTTTCTCCAAATTTCTCTTTTTTCCCCGGAAAACGAAGGATAAACACTGGCTCCCCATATTTATTTTTCATTGCCGATGCGTTCTTTTTTCTTGATTCATTCTTACCAAGCCCATACGAGCAGTATTTTATCATATTGAACAACGTTCAAAGGCAGAGCCACAGATCAGTGGGCAGAGCTTGCAAATGTTGTCCCAACTTTTTATTAGCCAATCAAATTTTGGAATTTTTAATCACGTGATACAAGAATCACGCAGGAATTCTTCGTGAGAAGAGGTGGATTTAAAGATGACTCATCTACCGGCAAGAGCTTAGCAGTAGAGTGTTCGATCTGCATACGTAGGCTTGTTGGTTTGAATTCACAACTGCGTCATACCAAAGACATTTAAATGATCCATAATGCTTCCCTTTTAAGCACTCAGCACTTACGGGATAGATTAGTGCTTCTAGTGGGCCCGCTCCCTACTGTAGCATTTATTTTGCTTGCACAGCTGTGTGGCGAAAAAAATCCTGGGAGATGGGCGCTGCACTATACAACGAATTGGTGACGGTAGGAACTTTGGTTTATATAAGGGGTTTCTTACCTATGGTCGTGATCCTAACTTTGGGTCATTCCGTTGTATCGTGAGTCAGTTGTTAAACAAATTTTTAGAATTATAGCTGTTTGGGGCAAGACTACCAGATAGTGCTTTTCAGTCCTTAAGTTTAGAGTAGCAGAATATAATATAATCTATAGAATGTGATAACTAGAAGCACTCAAAGAGCGCAAATATCCATCTAGCCAATACGATTATTCAAACTACACGGGGTTTCCCCACTATGATTAAGCTATCATTATCAAGTATAGGATCTGGTTTACACCACAAAGACCTCCTCATTAACACTATGACGATTTCATTACCGAAAAAGTGATCCAGAATCCAGGATTTATTGAGATTACCCCAAAATTTTGTCAGTTCTAGATTAGCCAATTTCTGACCTGTCCTGGAAAATTTGTCAAAATCCTTCCATAACTTTTTGAGTCATGTTGTTAATGAACAGACAAACGGACAGACAAAACAACGCCGGCAAAAACTGTGGTGGAGGTAACTACGAAGAGATAAATCAATAGCGATCACTGATTATAATCACGTGACCATTCTATGTTTGTTCTCAACCGATCTGGTCACGGGATTATTTATGCTAGCAAAATAGGGTGGCGAAATTTGGGGACACCCTGCTCTACGTGTTCCATTCTCTGCTGTAAAGGAGCAATAAACAAACTTTGATACTTATTAGGACTCGTTCAAGAGTATAACGCTGATTTTGTTGTGGCATGATCTTAAGGTTGCTCAAGAGCAGTGGCGTTGTCACAGGGAGGCATGTGGGGGGCAGTCCCCCCACTTTTGGCGAAAGACGATCGTCAGGATTTCTTCGGTCCCTGTTTTATAGAGTAATTATCAGGACATGATGAAAGTTCCTTATCACTAGTGGCAAGCATGTTATCGGGCGATGCATTCTAAGCCGAAGCAATGGGATGACCCACCATGAGGCGAGGCCTCCAGATCCCCTCAAGTTCTTAGCCTCCCCACTTTCCCCCCTGGCTTTGTCGCTGCTCAAGAGATACATTTACAAGTGAATTTTTTTTGTTGCTCGATCGTACACCGTTTTGTTTAATTAGAAACCAAAGGATAAAGTATAGGATTATTACCTATTCAGATATCTATTAAGGCATTAGCGATGGGGCATTTTTTTATGCTTTGTTTGTTGTCCGCAGGTCAGCACGGCTGATAATTTTAGCCGCTACATATTATCATAGTAGATATGGCAATTCATTTAACTATGATATTATTAAAACTGATTTATCTTTTCATTGTACGCTCGACTATCCTCCAAGTATGAGCCAATCAGATATCAGAGCCATACCCAAAACAAACCGTTTGAAAAATCATGTGATCGTTACGTAAGTTTAAGAGTGTTATACGGTTAAATGCAATAATTTTTGAGAATGAGGCGTAGATTGATACGTTGAAGAACTCTCTCTTTCTGAATTTTTAGCCTGGATGTACACCACAGGAAATGATTAGTTTTCCATTTATTGAACTGAAGTGCGCTAAAATGAAGGGTTCCATTTAATTACTCTGATTAGTTTATTTAAAAGGTCTAAAAAAACATTGAACTTGCTAATGACTACTAAAGTAACTAGAGGCATTTCGAGAGGGAAAACCTCCATCAAGCCAGTATTATTATTCTAACCACAGGGGTTTCGCCACGAGGATTTTCTTGCTAGTTACTTTCACAAAGATGCCATTTCCAAGTATGGTAACTAGGTTATCCCTCACTAGCACTATGAAGGTTTCATTACCGAAAAAGTGAGCCAGAATCTAGGATTTCCGTTAGATCATCCCCACAAATGAATCATTTGTATCTTAACCCAAGTCAGGCACTTGCTAAAATTTCGTCATAATCCACTCATACGTTTTTGTGTTGTCTTACTGACAAACAGACAGACAGACAAACAGACAGACAGACAAACGGACGCTGACAAAACCATAACCTCTTGGCGAAGGTGCAAGGTACTTTTTTTTATAAGCAACCATTTTATAAGGAACCTACATGTAGAAGGCCGAAATATTTAAAGAGCTTATACTACTAAAACCGAAGTACCTAGGGAACTTTTCGATTTGAAAAATTTTTATAACTGCAAGCATCAAGAACTAAAAAGCCGATGAAGATGAAGAATATGCCACTGAAGAAGATGTAGATGAAAATGAAAGAGTTGATAATGTAAAAGACCGTATTCACGACCATGATATCATAAATCAAAAGATACGTGCCTTCTGTGGTCAAATAATATGGTTCAACACCAAGCTAGGGGAATTTGGAGTACTGTACGAAGATGCAAATAAAGATTACATTACATCGGATGATATTAATGGAATAGACATGATACTTATTGGTTAACACTTCACTTTTGAATTTGTAAAACTTCGTTCCTACCTTCTTTGTGTTTTTGTTCCCGAGTTCTAGCCACAAGTAAAAACAAAATTCAAAATTTTTATGTTTTTCCTGTTTCTGTACTTTTTATGGCACTTCATGTGCAGTGAAAATTAAGGAACTATTTAGGAACTTTTAATACTACAATTTGATGATTAGAGGTCCACCAACAAGGAACGTTTGGAACTAGGCCTTGAGGTAGGTTCCTTATTTAAATAAAGTGTGTAACTATAAAACTCAGTGAATTTCAAAGTGGTATGCATTATAATGGATTTTTTGGCTTTTACTTTGACATCTTGCTTTAGCTTGGAAAGTCGGCTTCGTCTACAAGGTGCTAAGAGAGCATAGAATCTTATTACTTGTAGGAATTCCCTCTGACGGCCCCCGTTCTTACTGACGTCATCAATTGACGTTACCGAATTTTAGTGTAGGAGTGGAAGACACCGTCATCTTCATTTCAGACTTCGCAGAACAAGATGGGTGTTCCCCTGCCTTCCCACATTCCACTCCAAACAATAGAGAATTGATTGATGTCAATTGCTTAGCTACCAAATCCTAGTGGGAGGTGCCTACTGTGATGCACAAGGGACTTTCCCCACCACATCAACATAATATTGTAACATGTTTATTGTGCTAGGGGATTTCCCTATTTTTCTGTTTTGTGTATTTATATCGAGCCTCAGTTCTGCGAAAGGCAAGTTAATATAATTTGGCTGTTGGGATAGTTTCAGCGATAAAGAGAGCACAGTACCAGGTAACAGAGGGTTTTTTTAGTTTATTACGTTGAAGTGATTAAACTGAAGTATTAATAATGTGGAAATCAGCTCAATTTTATGCTCTTGTCAATTCAATGATTATATTAATATTCTCTTTGGCTCTAGCTCATGTTAAATGTTCCTTCTTCATGCTTAAGGTTTTGATATGATATTAAATGTAATTGATGGAAGTAAAATCTGCATGATTTAGTCACATATTGATGAAATAACCTGGAAAAATAGCACGTATCCAAAAATAAAATACTTCAGAAAAATGTTAAAAGAGCCATAGCAGATAGATGTGGAAGTGAAAATATTTTATGCTTGTAATAGTTACACCCTTTTTTGATAAATATAGTATTATTGACTCATAAGTCATTCAATAAATTGCTGTAATGTAGCAAACTTGTTACGTAGATTGTTGACTGGCAGAAATGTTACGATCCATCATTTTTGCCTCTTAGTGTGTGTGCGTGTGTGTGTGTCGGGAAAGGGGTCGGCCTCTTTTGCCCAAGTGGGTAGGCTTCGGCCTTGGGTATTTAAAGTGGAGTAAACATTAAACAATTTCAAAAGGGTTTTGGGTTATCGATCGACGGCAACAAAACTAGGAGAGCTGCCACCTCATGCACCTAGGGCATTATATTATTTATTGTGCGTTACCCATACATCTAAGGGTTTGCGCGCGCAGTAGTAGCTTTGATGAGCATAGCACGGCTTTGAAGTTGGCAGCTTACTTTAAGTATGGTCGTCCTGCTTTTTATAGCGACTCTGTGAGGTTTCTCCAATGGAATAAATCTTGCATCACAGGATCGGAGGGCAATACCCTTAACGACTGTCATGCCCCGTGAAAAGGACTGTGTAGTAGCATCATTGTGCTTAATACCATGACCAATAATAGCCAAACAGTGATGGAGTATCGTTGAGGATGTCCTTGGACGGTTGCCATACACGTTTTCATTTAATGTGATTGCCAAGACACGTTTAGTACAGAGCGTAAAATATTAGTTTGTTCTTGCTGATACTATTGAGAGATCTGAACTTTCATTTTGTGCTACAAAACTTGAAAATTGCCGACATTTCACTGAAAACATAACTCTCTGAGAGCGCCAGACGAAAAAAGCTTTTAAGTATGTTTGTCTTTTTGACAAATTGTGATCCTGAGGATTAAGGAATGAACGTATCATTTTTCTTGACAGGATTGCGAACGCTCCCAGTTTTGGTCGCAGAAGCGATTATCCCTGCCTTTACTTTGACCACTGTTCACTGCAACCCTCCACGACCGCCACTATCAAACACTCACACAAGCACACACACGCGCACAATGCACACAAGCGCCCGTAGACAGGCACACACACACACATGCATGCATTCCACAAAATGAGAGACTCATAAAGACGCAAACACATAGAAGCCCGTGCACAGGCACACACGCGCACACCCAAGCTAAAACAAATACACACACAAATAAACAAACAAACACCGCAACTGCTACTGGGCTGCTCATCCTGCTTTCTGCTGTTACAATTTTTGCGTAAGTCACAGAGTTAAATGGTCCTCCTTTTGAAAGGATAATTTACCAAAGAAGGGGAAATCCCTTGCGGAAAAAGGGGAAATGAAATGCAAGGGATCTCCAAGGTTTTGTTTGGTTATGTCATAACAACTTCATTCATTCAAATCTCGCTAATTTCTCACGATCTGAGCGTTAGCAAACAATGTTGATTTAAGCTTCTATGAGGAATCAAAAGTGTGTGTGTTGTGTTTGCAACGTTGGCTAAAAATACTGCTCTTCTCTGTAAAACCATTCCCTACTGAAAAAGACCGTCTTCGTGTGATTTTTTCTTTACACCCTTTTCTTTGTAAATATATACCGTCTTTCGCAGATTTCTCTGTATGCACTTTCTGTCTTGAAATACCGTCTTTCCTCATTTCTGTGCGCCGCTTTAGAGCTAAGCAAGCAGCTATAACTATTTTCAACGCTCATTTTTGACTTCAAAGCAAACTGGTTTCGGAGGAGTAATGGACATAATTTGTAAAAATTGGACTCTTTCAGTAGTTGTTTTTTCATTTTCTTTTTGTGTTTATTTAATTGTTTTGGATTAACATGTCTCGAACCATAGTCATAGGAGCTTGGGGGCCTGTACCCCTGGCCCCCCACTTGTCCCAAAAGTTAAAGTGCCCCTTTTGGAAAAAGAATGGCCCTTTTCCAGAAAATGTCCCGTTAGAAAAGAATTATGGTCTTGCGGGTTTTTTTCAAATTGTCGTTAGATTTCCCGATTTACTTTTAAAGTTGCCAGTCAGGGAGTAAAGGGCACCATGCACTTATGAAACCCGGAAACCGCACTGAAATGTAATAACAATTCTGCTCAAGTCCAATCACAGAATAAGGATTGGCGTCCTAATCCCTTTTCTGTGGTCAAATACCTGTCAGCCACTAGAGCTAGTTGTCTGGTTGTCAGTGCCACCGATAGGGGGGTAGCCGCGGCAACCGCCCCGGGGCCCGGGCCATTTTGGGGGCCGTGAGATATTGAAGCTTTTTTATTCTGTTATATATGATATCAAAGTGAAGACGTAAAGTAATGTTGTAATTACCTACTGTTTGCTTTCTTTAGCTTTAGCAAAAATTTAAAAAGTTTAAAAGGGGGCCGTTTCTATTAGCTGCCCGGGGCCTGTCCTAGCTCTTGGCGGCTCTGCTGGTTTTGGTCACTTGTTTCTTTCACTGTTCTTCACAATTTACATCGTCTGAAGAACTTCGTATGATAGCTTTTAATAAACATCGCTGTATTTTTTATAATAACGCAATATGATAAATTGATCGTTGACATATTAGGTTGACTATAATTACTGTTTTGTTGACGTGATGTTCTGCTAATCTTTATATTCATGTGATATTTTTGTGAAAAGCCCAAAAACTCATCTCTCTTAAAAGAAACTCTTAAAAATCTTACGTACTCAGATTTGCTGATCTGACTGACTATGCTGCAAATTAATTTTTGTTAGCTCGTCAAAGGGCGTGGCATTTTCAAAAAATATGGGCGAGGTTCTATGCCCCTTTTTTCTTGGCCGCCCACTTCTGATATGCTTCCTACGTCTATGTCTCGAACCATGTTTCTTAGAAAAAGGTTGGCATATATCTATAATTTTCTATCTATTGATTCATACTCTTAAGAGTGCCAGACGTGAAAAGCTTTTTAGGTATGTCTTTAGCACAATGTCGCAGAATTTTCAAGTTTGTGCCGCAAGACTAATCAAATAATTTTCAATAGAATATTTCTTCACATTTCTCAGGCTCGGAGTCAATTATCTGTATTTTAATTAATTTCGTATATTTTATATACATGTTACAGATAAAGACGACCGAAGCACAGACTACAGTAAGACAGTTTGTCACGCCTGTTGCAAAGAGATTCCAACACCAAACCTTGAACTTCATGTTCTGCGATGTAAAGAGATTAAGAAATATTCGCATATACCTAGTGAGACATCCATATCAACAGCAGAAATGCACGAGACGTTAAAGCAAGACTCACGCAAAAAGGGAGCAAGAAAGAAGATAAAGAAAAGTTGTACACAACTTAAAGATGGCGCGGGTGTAGTAGAGGACATTGATGCTATAATTGGAAGCTTAACTCTGGAAAATAAGCGATGCGTTTTTGAGAAATGCAAGGAAAGTATTGCAACCCTTGGGCAAAAATGCAACTTTTGCAGTATGATTTATTGCCTAAAACACCACATGGCAGAAATTCACGGATGTGGCCAAGCCGTGCGTGCACATGCGCGTGAAATAGCCTTCAAACAACACACAGGTGGATTACGTAAAGGACTTAAGGATGAACAGAGAAAACATATTAAGCTTAAATTAGATAAAAAATTGGGAGAAATGTCGCAAAAACGAAAATCAGCTTCAAAACCGAAGGATAGTTGTTAGCTTATCAATTATTTTACTGTGTAAATTTGAGACACTTTGAGATACGCTGAACATTTGACAACTGTTTCAATGGGAATGCCGGTGTTTATAGTAGAAATGTCTCTTGACACAACTGGACACAACCATTTCGTATACGATTGTTGCAGCTTTAAATTGGAAAATGATATTGGAGTATTTTCGTCTTATCACACTGTCTTGTAATATAGAATAATTTGTAAAACCATGCTGAGATGCCCCATTACACGTAATACGACTTGCACTCCATGTCCATGATTGAGTAAGACGTGTGATTCATTGTGCACCTCTGCCATGGCTTGATTTGGGAATGAGAGCATCCTTTCTGGTAGACTACAAAGCTGTCAAAATAATCTCTCATAGTTGTTTAAATATCAGTAATAAACAGGTGGAGTTTGTGTCTACTCTTTCTAGTGCTTTCATTCTTCCTGAGCCAATTACAACACATGCCTCTTTTACTCTACCAGTAACACATGAACTGCATTACTATGCGTTGAGAAAGTTTACTGTATTATGTAACATTATAAGCATACTTATTTGTGTCGTTGGTTTCAAGTAAGATATCCACAGCTATCATTATTATTCAGTTGACTGTTACTCTAGGAAAGCTTATTGGATGTGTAGTGACGTAATTGTAGTGACGCAATCGTCGAATCATGACCATGTAAATTCACCTCTGAGAAACAACGTCCCAATAGCTCAGTTGTCAGAGCAACTGCCCGGTAAGCAGGAGGGCGCGGGTTCGGCCCCCTGCTCAGGATCTATGATTTGTTAATCAGAATCATCATCATCTTTGTCAGCCATAGTCCACGAGGGACCGTAGGTGCTTCCTGTTCAATGCGTCATGGTATAAGTCTGCTACTTCTTTTCCCATCCATGCCAGAATGTTGTCCATCCAGCTCTTACGTCTTCTTCCTCTCCTATTCTTTCCTTCCGGTTGTCCCTCTAATATCGTCAGCAGCAAACTGTTTTCTTTCCTCTTCCAGTGGCTGTATCTCTTGATTTTTCTCCTCTTCACTTCAACTGAGTGACCCTTCTCCACTGGCACATCTACCTGCTGTCTCACCCATGCGTTCGTCCTGTGTTCCACCCAGCTTACTCTTAGAACTCTTCGCCAGACCCACATTTCAAAAGCTGTAATCTTCTGTTCCTCCTCCTTCCTCAGCGTCCAGCTTTCGCACCCATATAAAGCCACTGACCATATTAATGCTTTTGTCAGGGAAATTTTGTCAGGGAGTCACACTAATATCTTTACTTTTCCATACACCCGCCAACTGTACAGTGGTGTTTCTTGCTATTTCCAGTCTGGTTGTAATTTCTTTTATACTGCCTCCTTCCATAGTGATCATGGATCCCAAGAACCTCAACTCTTCTACATTGTTAATCGTATCATCCTGCAGTTGGAAATCACCCTGAGCGTTCACACTTATCACATTCGTCTTGCTGTTGTTAATTTCTAACCCATACTTCAACCTTTCTTCTCTCAGGTATTCTGCTATTCGGGACAGATCTTTTTTCTTGCTTGCAAGGATGATGGTATCATCAGCATATCTTATATTCCATATAGACCTTCCCCCGATGATGATTCCCTTCTCTTCATTCAACCTTCCCTGGACAGATCTCATTATTGCTTCTCCCACTGCAATGAAAAGTATCGGTGACACTAGGCAGCCCTGTCTCAGCCCATTCTCAAAGTCGAACTTCTCAGTTAGGCTTCCCCCCAGTTTTATCACTCCTTGAGCCTTGATATACAATTTCCATAGCAGCCATATGAGATGTTGTGACACGGCAAACTCATCTAGGACTTTCCACAGTGCCTCATGGTAGACGGAGTCAAAAGCCTTCTTGTAGTCGATAAACAGCATCCAGAGCTCTTGGTCTTGTTTGCTATTGACTTTCTCTGAGATATTTGTCATGGCAATAATAGCTTCTGTGGTACCTTTTCGCGGCACAAAACCAAACTCTTCTTCTGCAATCTGTGGGAGCAGGTAGTACTGCAACTTTTATCTCAGGATGTCCAGTGCCACTTTAGATCCGTGACTAATCAGACTGATAGTTCGGTGTTTAGCACAGTCCTGTGTACTAGGCACTTTAGGTAAAACGATGATCTCAGACACCAACCATTCGTCAGGCCATTCACCAGTTGTCCAGATTTTGTCTATTATTTTCTTCAGCTCTTTAGTCATTATATCACCACCTGCTTTTAGAGCTTCGCTTGGGATTCCATCGCAGCCAACAGTTTTCTATCTTTTTGCTTACTCACAGTCCATCTCACCTCTGACTCAAGTACAGTCGGTTCTTCTTGTCCTTTGTCCAGATTGGTGTGTGGCTTGTCATCCCTTCCAATACAATTTTGTTGCATACTGGTGCCAGCGTTTGCAAATTTTTTCTGGTTCAAACAGTAGGTTGCCATCTTAATCCTTCTCCCCCAGTCCTGATCTAGTCGCTGGGGCATTCTTCAAACATTTCGCCATCTGATACACCTTCTTATAGTGGTTAACAACATATGCTTGATTTGCTTTCTTGGCTTTCTCCGCATACCACTTCCTCCTGGACTTTCTGCTGGCATTTTTGACCTTTTTGCATAAAGTAATGTACTCTGGGCCTTGATTTTTCTTCTTTTTCTCTTCTCTTCGTTGCTCTATATGGTGCAGACACTCTGTAGTTATCCACAGTTTGACTGTTACTGCGGCTGGGCATACCTGGTCTGGAGTGCTCACAATGGCTCGGGTTGTACTACCCCAGTCTTCATCTTGCCTGCTGCTTAGTTCTTCCTTTATTTTCTCTCTATGATCCTCTAGGTTGGACTTTAAGGATTCCAGCTGCCACTTGGGTTTCCCTTTAGATTTCCTTTGTGTGTTGCAGCAACTGCCTTGAATCTTTGCCCAGACAAGTTGGTGATCTGAGCCGCAGTCTGCTCTGACCAGTGATCTTGAATTGATGCACTCTCGTCTGTCTCTACGTCTGAAGTGGATGTAGTCTATCATGTTTCTGTATTCCCCTCCTGGTGTAACCCATATGTATTTCTCTTTAGCCGATGTTGAAAGCAGGTATTGAGTGCGACAAGAGAGTTGTCCTCAAGCCAGGCAAGCACCTTTTGACCTCTTTCATTCCCTTCACGACGACCAAATCTCCCGCACCCAGGATGAATCACATTTTCTCCGATTTTTGCGTTGAAATCCCCCCTCACGATTAGTCGTTCTTTCTTTGGTGACTTATTCACTGTAGCTTAGAGCTTATCAGAATAACAACAATTAAACTTTCATGTCAAAAGGCTATAACTGCAAGATCACAAGCCAGTCACATCGGAGGAGTCCGTAAAATGATGCCATCTCATCATTTAGATCTCCAACCCATAAGTCACATACCAAACTCTAACTGTTACCATAGTCAGAAATTGAGATCAAATGTGTGTTGTTTGCATTGGGTTGGAACGGATTGTTTTATCAGTTTGTAAACTTCATTTTGTACACACTTATTTTTTTATATTGCCCTGTCTACCTGTAAATTTCATTTTGTATACACGTATTTACACATAATCATTATCCCTTGACAAATCGCACTTTATTATTTTATTCCTTTCAACATATTGATCCAATCACGTTCACTTCTATTCCTCGAATAGCAAATCACAATCACAATCTACTTATTTTTCTAATGCAGGGCCGGTTTGTCTACTTCCATATTAAACAAGTGCAAACATCGATAAATGAAGGCTTTGAAGGCACAAACATATGTTGCTTGTAAGCCTATATGCAAATAGACAGACAAACAGACAGACACCTGTTTATATAAGTGAAAATCAGCGTTAACTGTGACATGACTGAGAGGACTAAAATATGCTTTTGGATTGTTCTTTTCTTCAAAATGGCAGCAAGATACACATGTTATATTTTAGTTGTTATATACATGGACGTACAAAGGCAAAAGTACGAACTAAGTTCCCTACTCGTGATCAAATAATCGCATTTACCAATGCATTACTCTTAATTTGTGACATTTGCACAAACCACACTTTGCATATAACAGTATTGCAAAGTGAAAGCAATAATTGTTTCTTCCATAGTGTTTTAATGTTTTCGTGAATTTGCATTAACAGGGAAAGTGATGTCACCCATGAGGTGAATTAAAAGAGCATATTTCGTAACATAACAATTGTATTGATAGTTAATTACTCCATGCGGAATATGGACAACGAAATTTGTTTCTGCGATTTCTTTTCACAACACGTGTGCTACTGTAATGCCTCGAGAGGCATAGGGCAAAATTATATCTACGCTACTACCTTTGTTGAAAGATACGAAAAGCATGTCTGGATAAACCTAATCTGAATTGAAAGCCGATATGGAAAAGGATGTGGGAATCCAAAACAAGCCACAAAATAGCTTTAACTGACTGGTCTCGGATAAATCGAAATTTTTTATGCCCCTATCTTATAAAAAATCAATCCAGTGAAGAAACTGGAAAATGTCAAACATGCCTCTACCCAGATTTATCAAAGAATGATATTGTAAGAGAATGTATGGTCAGTAATAGCCTTTTAGCAAAATAAAAGTAATGATAAATGCTATATATAAACCTGATCACTGAAGTAGAAATGATATTTGGATTGTATCATATTTCCAAAGCAGTCCAACTCAGAAACCATGTCAGCTTCTGTTTAAGACGTGCTATATATACCTCGAGATGGACCCAATTTAGATCGAGTTCTCATACTACTAAACGTGTTTCTGACTAATTTAATTTCCAACTCAAGAAAGACATATCATATATGATCAAAAACGAGCTCCATCAACAGAACTGGACGATCAACAGAACTGGACAAACTGCAGCGCATGCATCTTGCAAAGTGATATCTTATCTACAGGTGAAATCATTTAGAACCCAACTTTGGCTTAGAGAGCTTCTTCTTGAGACAATGTTGTGGAAACAAGATCTTGTTACAACAAGTAGTGTTATTATGAATTCTCATTAATTCTCAAACTTTGTACATACCTTTGTATTGTAGCTGTCTTGTTGGAGAGACGATTGTCAATACTTGTAAACTTCTATGATAAAGTAAGCCACTATCATTGCAAAGCCATACCTATAACCGTCAACTCGAAAATAGGAAGAATTTCCCAAGGAAGCTTTGCATATAACTGTGATCAAAGGATATGCATAAAGGAAGGAAGGAAGGAAGGGAAGGAAGGAAGGAAGAAAAAAGACCCGAACAGCATAAAGTGAAAAGGCTAAGAACCATGAACCTACTGATTGTTCAATGCCCAAAGGTCCAGAGAAATGAGGAAGTAAAGAACTTTAAGGAAAATTGGTAGGTGAGGAGCTATTGTAAAGCAGCGAAGATCACGCCATATACAAAGTGCTTGGCATAAAAATGAAAAAGAAAATGCTTCAAACGTTTCCTAAGTTATATATTCAACAGCAATCTATTACGTCTGTACCTATTAGACCCTTGTTGCAGAAATAATAAAGAAAAAGGAAACGAACAATTAGTTATCAGCGCCAAAAGGTTCTGTGGCCATGCCAGGACATGGTGGGTGACCTTCCAGCTTGACATTCACAGAATCAGACGGAATTAACAGGACAAAGAAAGATATTGCAATATAATGATAATAAGTAGAAATCCCTCTCCTTTCCTGTATTTCTTTCTTCTTATTTTTTCATCTCGTTTTCCGATCCCCATTGTTGTAAGAGGCAATTCTCGAGTCTGCTTACAACAGTGGGTTTATAATACCGTTTTATTTAATTCAGTATTTAGCTGTGCATTAAAATTACACTACTTCGGCATTGTTTATCAATAAAATATCTATGTGAGTGAAATAATTCTAATACCTCATTGTATTTATAAACAAATTAGAGACCTGTCGATTTTAGCCAAACTGACCACTAATTTGAGCTTAAACTAACCAACTGAAACGAAAAAAAGGAGGGAGCAAAAGATTTTTTACCACCAAAGTTCTGAGTGGCTGTGATGGGACACAGGAAAACGATAAATCGTGATTCTGTTGTATTCTACACCAACATTAAGCCAACGGAGACCATACAAAAAAAGAATGAACTGACGGAACAAACTGTCTGAACAACTCCTGAGCCTAAGAGCATCCATACAAATTTATTCGCCTTCCTATATGGGGTATAACTCCGTAATGGGAAGGAAGACGTATAGCAAAGATGTTAATAGGTCTTTGCAAGGTGCACGTTTCCAGAGTTGCCTCGGTGAGGTTGATAATATTTTTTGCTAAAAACGAAAAAAATCCCTATAATTTATGGAAAACTATATACCTCTCTCGATTTATCCCATAGGTTTTCCCCAGAGCATTTCTTAACATTTTAACTACAGGGGAAAGTTACCCTGTAGGCCCAAGCCTCCCCTTGTAGTTAATGTCAAATCAAAACATATTCCTAGTAGTTTAGGCCCTTTCTTGCAATGTAATTAGTAATGCTGCTTAAATTAGTCCTCCGTATTGATGAATGATGGCGACCCCCTGCATCACTCTTATTATTTTGGGCCCCTTTTGCAACTTTTGCCTTGTAGTCCAAATTTCTTACAAAATTCTCTGGCTTAAAACCTACAAACTTTGGAAAGTCCCCGGAGGGGGTGGGAATCCCCACGTGTTGGAAACACTAATCAAAGTACTTCACATTTTGGCGCCAAATTGCTAGCCTGGTAATCTATGTAACGGTCACGAAAGCAAAATGACGTGCGTTAGTGCACTACAAAGACTTCATGGTCAATTTGTTCCTTTGGTCACTAAGTTATTAAAATTATGGATATGTTAACTATATGCTACCTTAAATCTCAATTGACGATATATACAAGTACTTGTAATCATATCTTTACTCTCAGTTTAAAAAACTTGGTTGCATTTCTCTAAGGAAAATTCGTCTTCAGCTGTTGATCGGAGATGCCAGGTAGCACTGGATGTGTACAGGACAATGTTAAGGAGGCTACAAAAATGAACTCGTTTAATGTTTACGGCCTCCTAAAATTTACTCTTTATTCAAGACTTGTCCTACTTGTGTGCCAGGTACGTTTGTTATATTGTCCGACTTATGTTATTACATTTATTTCGAGGTTTTGCTTAGTGTATTATTTGACTAGAGGTTTTTGGAACTCGAGAAAACCAAACTATAGAGTATGATAGAGAACGGATGTACGGTCCTTGCTTTGCTGTTAGGTACGGCGTAAGCTGCTTTGATATTATCTCGAGTCTCAGGGATGAAGTCTTCATGTCATGGTTTGTGATGCCCACAACATTGAGTGAAGTAGAATGCTGCCTGTGTCTGCTAGTGTAGCTCGTCCTTCTGATTATTCTCAGATAATAGTGGTCAAACCAAAGTTGTGCTTTTACCATACACAGATTTGTGATGCCCACAACATGGAGTGTAGAAGAATGCTGCCTGTGTCTGCTAGTGTAGCTCGTCCTTCTGATTATTCTCAGATAATAGTGGTCAAACCAAAGTTGTGTTTTTACCATACACAGATTTGGATTGGTGACCTTAAAGACAAGGTTTGCAGGATTCTTTTGCACAACTGCTATTGAAATGATTATAAGTCATAAGACCCAGGAAGTGCATCATTTATAAAGGAGCTTAGTGAACAAGTCTCTTTGGTGGTAAGGACATGGTTGCATGGAAACCAATTGCAAAAACCATTGAAGCATGCGGATAGACATTAAATCTAATATTCTACCATGATACCTATATCGTGGTAGAATATACATATTATATATACAGTCTTTCTTTCATTGTGTTCTTGACACAATTATTGTTGAGATGTTAGCAAGTCACAAAGTAAAACTTCTATGGAATAATTGGGTAAAGTCATAAAATAGTTCTGGACTAACTGCATGGTGATTTTAAAATGTAAACAAAGTCAGATCGCTAAGAAGAGGCTAGAAGTTTCTAGATTTAAGAGTTATTTTTGTGCTGAGTAATTATGACCAAGTAATCATGACTGTTAAGGTTAGTAGTCATTTAATACTGTAAGGACATTGTAGAATTATAATAAATGTATCAATCAAAGTCATAATTTTCTTTCATTATTCGATCTCTGTTTATTTGTTGTGGTCTGAAGAGATTACTATATTTTGCTCTAAATATAGGCAACCTTCAGGATTCATATTTTCTTTGCTTTTACCTCCCACTCAGGTGATCTTTAATTGGGCTGTACAAGATTATGACTCCTCCACACAGGTATCAAAATGCACTGTGTCCATGGATACTGACAATTGCCATGTGTCTGTATTGGATTTTTTTGTTTGTTACCTCTTTGATGGATTCAGAAAATGGGATGCTGCCTATTTTCTATATATTACACAATTTGGTTATCAATACGAGCAGATGCTAGCATTTTTTCCTGGCTTTCCTTTGGTAATTCGTCAGATTGGAACACTACTTCGATATATATTATTTCAAAATATATCTAGCGAGGCATCTTTCCTGGTAGTTGGTTTTATCATAAACATTGTATTATTTACAATCAATGTATTTCTACTCCTAACAATTTCTGAACAACTAAAATTTCAGAAGCAAATAGCTATACTCTCAGGTTTTCTGTATGCAATTAATCCAGCAAGTATCTTTATGTCAGCAAATTATAGCGAAACATTATTTACTATATGCCAGTTTGGAGGACTTTATTTTTTAACAAGGAAGAATGATTACACATCTTTTGTTGGTGCATCAATATTTTTTGGTTTATCGGGTTTTGTTAGATCAAATGGAGTTATTAGTGTTGGATTTTTGATTCACAATTTACTGAGTAAGGCAGTATGTTTCATATCACGATTATTGAATACGAATTTATGGAAAGAAAATGCAATTACTGTCCTTAGACAAGTTTTTTACCTGTTGCCGCAGACGTGCTCGGCTCTTCTTGCAGTGGTCCCATTTGTATTGACACAATATCAAGCATACCATTGGTATTGTTTTCAACATAATGACACAATGTCATCATCAAGGAATATTAGTTGGTGTTTAAATCCTATTCCACTCGCATATTCCAGTATCCAACTCAAATATTGGAATGTTGGTTTTCTTAATTATTATCAACTAAAACAGTTACCAAACTTTCTCCTGGCTACTCCCATATGTCTTATTTGTGTATTGGCACTCATTAGATTTTGTTGTCAAGGAAAGAATTATTCCCTCCTCTACACACTTGGATTATTTCACAGATGTAACGATAAAAGGTATGACCAAGAAATTGAAATTTAGCACTTTAGATCTATTACAACTTTATTGGTACTAACTTTATGTAAACTGTAAAGAAATCTGATGAGGAGCAATTTTTGCTTGATAATGTATTTGGTAATAATTCAAAAGTATTTTTATCATCATTAAGTTAATGATGATAAAAATACCTTTGAATTATTAAACATCTGACTTGGTTGAAAAATATTGGCAAGACTCTTTACCCTCTTGAGAAAGTCACTGCCAAATTTTAGTTCTGTACCTTGCATAATTCGTTCACAATGATGCTCCAGAGATCACATTTTTTAAAAAATGGAAAATGTACACAAATAATGCCAAAAATACAAATATTTAAATGCACATAACTTTTGAACTGGTTGTCATAGAGAAAAAAATTACATCAATGTGTTCACAATAATGAGATGCATATAAATATCTGTAAGTTATAAGTCTGATGCCAATACTAAGTTTGGTAAAATGGCTTTTGAGTACCTACACTAGCATCATCATGTTTCAGTCACAGTCAATATGATTAATTTCACAATATATCATGAGACTTCCCAGTCCTGCATTGTCATTTTCAGTTCCTGCTTTTGGATATGTATATCCCTTACAATTGTACCGTGGAAAGATATTTTCTTACCTTAAGATTCTGTCTGGGCAGGATTCCACAAGAGAAGTGGCAATATCTCCCCATTGCTAGCTCTAAAGCAATGGCCTACAAACTGCTTTCTTGGAAAAGACAATAGAAGAAACATGGGGAAGACTGCTGATGTCAAAGGATGACTCTTCCATGAGAGATATTGTGCTCCCATTTTGGTTGGCCATCCAGGCATTTCTCTTGATTTTCTGACATGTTCAAAGTTTGAGCTGGGAAGTCCAAATCTCTTGCACATGCTATTGCAGGCTGACCAAACCATTCCTTTCATAGTGTGAGAGTCTTTCTCTGTTGCAAATATAAGTCCAGATTTATAGAATTTTAAATATCCTTTTTAAATGCATTTTAAAGCAACTTTTGAAGGTAAAATTACCATTAGTCCAATTTTTGTCCACCAATCCAGAGGAGGTGGTCATAAAATTTTTCCTGGGGGAACTAATTTCCTATCCCCTGATTGCCACTTATATCTTGAAATTATACGTGCCAGCCCGCACTGTACTCAAACAAGTTTCAGATAGGTGAAACTCTTTTGTTCAGCTTTTTTTTTCTATTTCGACATGTTCCTTTTCAAAGTATCTTAAAGGTTGATTCCCTCTGTCTTAGGTCCTCCTTTTGTTGCAAATACATCCATGATTTCTAGCCACCTTGTTTCTTTTTCCCAATGATGATTTTTTCTCAATAAGGCTGTTTTATGAAATTTGCCTCTTGCAGTATTCTTCATACCTTTTCAGTCAAACAGAGCTGGGAAGCTATGATCCATGTGGGAGTATCAATCATGTCTTTTCTCATGAAAACTTCCACATCAGGTATTCACAGGTTATGTTTACCAGATTTGTATCAAAGCGGATAATATTTGCAGTCAAAATAGTTGATTGTAATACGCCTTTTTGAATTGTATGTTGTTGTCTATGCGATTTCAGTATCATGGCAAGGAACTTTTTGAGCAATATTTATTACCTTTATTATGATGTTGTTAATTGTTTATCTTCTAGTGCCATGTCATTACAACATAAACAGCATGATTTCTTTACAAATCCACAAGTAGTTGTTTATTGGTACCATCTTGCATTTCTGCTAAGCTTTGGAATCCTTACAGCACATGTACAGGTAAGAGTTTTATTCTTCCACTTATTGTACAAACTATCAACATATATATACATATATACATGAATATTTATATATGCATTCATATCTATATATGTAAAATTGATAATTAATGTCTCATAGTAATATTTTGGATAATACAAAACATATGCTGAAGGACTTTTAAGGTCCTTTATATCACGAGACAAAACAACTGTGGTGGGTAAGGAAAATTCATTAGTTTTTTTCTGAGTTTGATCTTGCAAGAACTGCCTTCAGTGAAACATGTAAGTTACAACATCTACGTCAACATTGAGATGCTTCATAAACATATTAGAAACCCTCACCTTTAATGACTGAACTTAATACTTGACTTCCAGTGGCACCTTAATTCGTACATTACTATTTCTTTAGCTAACATAATTGTTTATGTTTATAATAACATCTATTTTTATCTTCGCTACTGCCCTATAAATCAATCCCAGTTACTTGTGATTGTATCTACTTGATCTCAGATTCCTCAGCAAAGCAATAACCTGTTTCCTCCTTTTATTTAAGTTCTGTAGCTGAATGAATCCTTAAAAGTGAAAAAAATGCACATGCATCCATTTCTTCTCCACGTTGATATTTTAATATACCTGACTTTCTGTACTACATAGTTGTAATTTATACGTTTTTATTTATGTATCCTTTTCACTAGATACTTACAAGACTAATTTGCTCTTCAAGTCCTGTAGTGTACTGGTTCTGTGCAACTGTAATTTGGAGGGAAATGCAAAGCAAGCGAACAGACATGCTTCATACCAAAATGCTACTGTTTTTCTTTATAGCATATTTTTTTCTTGGTATCTTGTTGCATTCTAATTTTTTTCCATGGACGTGATATTTGTTGTCTTTGCTTTACTGTAAGTTTAAACTTTACAGAGGAAACCTGTACTATTATCACCATTCATGGCAAATTTTTGTGTCCTTAGTCTCCTTCTGCCTGTTATTTTGCAGTCTGGGTCCATGGTACAGAAGCTAGCCAAGACTACCAAAGTAAGGGTAGTTTATGATACCTCATCTAAGCAGGGCAGTAAGAGGAGGGTTTCCATGTGGGCCCACCGTCATAGTCACTGCCGTTTTACATCTTATTATGGGAGTTTTGATAGTAGGCACTGATTATGCATTACAGGAAATATTTGATAGAGCAGAAGTTGGAGTTTGTTGCAGTACAGAGAGTAAGTCAGAGGTTCCAGGGCATCATGGTTAGGAAGTACTTAGGATGATCAGATGTGTAAAGATATGTACACGGAAAACATTGGGGAATGAGAAGTTGTCCTTTACTGAACGTTTGAGAATGTTGTTTGAAAATGAGGGCATTCTATTTTCCGGAACTCTGTCGTGTAAAGATGAAGTGTTTTGAGGGAGAAACTACTGCACTTTCTCATTTCATGTATGGGTACAGATTGATATCACCTGAATATCATAGCGAGATAACAAGCCTACCACCTTAGCGGAACAATACAAGTATCCGAGCAAGAAACACGATAATTTCTAGAAGAGATGGCTCAATGAGTCATCTCGAATGTACCAAGGTAAAAAGCTTTCAACGTTCCCAAAGCACTTAAATATTTTTTTCATGCGTTACAAGATGTTTTTTTGAGGGTTGGCTGCCGGTCACCATTGAAAACGTAGTTTTGAAGGCCGATCTTGCTCACAAGAACCGCCCCCATAGACATCTACACCTTATACACAATTTAAGCCTTCGTATGCTTGTTGTGGTCAAAAAGCGAATTTTTTTGCTGCTGTGTAATGCCATTCTAAACGATTCAGTGCCAACCCTATACAATTTTCCTGGATTCGTCATCAATCCATCTCGCGGATCGTCGTCTTCCTCTGCGCCTTTAACCTTCCTTCCGTCCATAAAAAACCCAATAGAAAAAAAAGAGACAGAAAACAATCTTTGATTGATATGTTTCGTGTCTCTTTAGTACAGTGCAGTACATGGCCGTAATACCTTTAACATATAAAAGTAAAAAATGGGTGAAAAATGAATGGTCTCAAAGTTATTTAGCTATACAATGATGACATGATCACTTCAACTTAAACAACCAGTCTTGAAACAATAAAATCCACAACATCCTGCTTCTTTAACTTTAAAAACTTAGTTATGCCAGAGAATTCTCGCTAGAAGTTCCAGAATGCTCGTCTTCATTACCTGAGCTCTGTTGAAATTACAGCTAATTTAATTTCCTTTCACTTTACCAGCATGAGGTTTGCTACTGAACACAACTTGATGGTTTCGTTCAGCAAAATACATTTATGCAGCATCCATTTTCTCATGGTTCCACATTCATAAAACTGGCCTTATTCTCCCGAGAAAACATGATACTTTAATGCAAGGTCGTGCACAGGATATTTTCAGCGGGGGACAGTTATTTTTATGAAATTTTTAGTGATCCTCGCCTTTACATCACCAGAAAACACCTTTTTATACGCGAACAACTGACAAGGTAACATCTTCCGGCATATGATAAGTTGTGGGATAGTTCTTTATGACTTCAGAAGTCCTTATCAAAAACCTTAACTCAAAATTTCGGGGGGGGGGGAAATGCCCCTTGCCCCCCGCTAAGTATGGCGTTGCTTTTTAGTATGGCGTTGCGACAAACTTGAAGTTAGAACGCGAGCGTACATTTGATAATTGAGACAGTTCGAGGTCTCTCGAGGAGCACTGACCACTTTAGCAGAAATGGCTTTTGTTTGTTGAGTACAGTTACTTCCCATGTCAAATAGAGAACGCTCAATAAGTCAGTTATTGGGCATGATGGCAGCTGTATGCGTTGTAACCTATCCCCTCAACCCCCGCCTTCCCAAAGATAAAACGCATTATGTTTTGAAGTGTTGCACAGTACCAAGACTACTTCTTAAAGTCACAATACCTTACTGGGGATTCCTCTATGCACCATTGGGTAACCCTCAGTTTGACCTATCTTTACTAAATCATGACATAAATCGATTTCTCAGGGCAAAGGTCAAATCGTAGTAATTCGATGAAGCTAGTAGAAAATTTCACTCGCAAGTTGATACGAACCGAGACAAAATGTTACTATGCAACTACTGACGCAATGCTCATTACTTAAGTATGCCTGTTTTTGCAAGTGGCCTAGGTCCTAGGACAACAACAAATTCATCATTGACGTATTAATGTCACAAGTAGATCATACGGACAAGGAAAATGCATGAAAATATTACGTTTTCTGAAGGTTTTGCTACATATGTCGAATAAAACAATATGATCGCAGAAACTACTGTTGAATTACAATACAAAATTTCGTAATAGTAACACAAGTCGACAGCAAGAATTTCTTCTCACTTTGATAGAGATGAACCACACAGAAGTGGCAGAAACTGCTTTTAAACTAAAGACATACGTCTTCATAGGTCAAAGGTCATTTATGAAACACGATGATTGGTCAGAATCCGCATCCAATCACATTCCTCTTCCGCCATGATTACCATACTTGGGTCATCCTCCAGATGACAGAAACAGGTCAAACGTTTGACTGTAACCTTTGTTTAACAATCTGAAATGTCGTCCCTTGTGTGTACACGTTGTACATATGAAACTCTAATTGCAACAGTCCTAAATAGCACATGAGCCATTTACGGTAATATCATAAAACTAAAGCAATGCTCATACCGTTGATGTACAAAGGTACCCTATATATTTTATCTTTGCACGAACTTTCATTTTTAAAACAAATTCACAAGTTTACTTTTGAAGTACGCCTGTGGCCACCAGTTGAAGAAAATCCAGTCACACTAGCAACAAACATATGACTACCGCAAGGTCGTACACAGGACATTTTCAGGGGGAGGGGGGTGCAGTTTGGGGAAATTTTTTGTGACCCTCGTCTTTACATCACCAGAAAACACCTTTTTATACGCGAACAAACTGATAAGGTGACATCTTCCGGCATATGATAAGTTGCGGGATAGTTCTTTAAGACTTCAGAAGTCCTTATCAAAAACCGTAACCTTAGTTGAAAATTTCTGGGGGGATAACTGCCCACCCAGCCCCCCACTAAGTACGACATTGGACTACCGTAAAACTGTAAATACTAGTTACAAGCGCTACCGGCCTTTATAGTGTCCAAATTGATATCAACATTCGGCTTGAAACAAAATCAATCCTATACATTTGTCTTGCACAATAATAATTACATACAACAATATAGAAACATTTAACAGCAAAAACATTTCTTGGCCAAGTCATCAGTACTAATCAAATTTATCTGTGTAACCAATACATTACCGCGTCAATGAACTTTAACAATAATTTGCTGACTATTTCCCAGTAAGATCACTCCTGGGAGGAAGCGGGGGTGGCGGTCTAGCAGCCGATGGTGGGTTACCATTACTTTTAGCAACTGAGCATTCAGACGATGCCAGGTCCATTCGTGGGGGAAGTGGCGGTCTAGTTGCCGGGCGATTTTCATTTGTGTCCGCATATGTACCGTCAGATCTATTCGCGGCAACGGTACCTGCGGCACTATTTAATGGAACTGCTGCCTTATTATTTGTTTGCGGAATAGAGTCTGTCTTTGGTTCTGCCTCTTGCTCAGGCAAAGTGCCGCGTTCTTTATTAGCGGAAGCTTCAGCATGAACAGGGCGAGATTTTGGTCTTGGAGGAGGCTTATTGTTGCTTCCTTTCAATGGTTTCTGAACAGCAGCATACAATGGCTCTTGCGCAACAACAGCAACGTCTGCCGTTGGCGGATTGGACGCTACTGGTGGGAGAGTTTCTTCAATCGTGACATCATCTGGTCTAGCAGAAACTTCCGCTTTTCTTTCTGGCTCCTTTTCTGGCCGGGTAAGTTCTTTTTGCGGCCGTGTAGCTTCTTTTTGTGGCCTTATGGGATCTTTTTGTGGCCGTGTAGGTTCTTTCTGTGGCCGGACTGGCGGAGTAGGTGCATTTCTTTTGCCACTAGAATGATGATGAGCTGCTCCAGTTAAAACACTCGGTCTTGATGGCTTGCTGTCTGCCTTCCCCTCAAGTTTTGCGATGAATTGGTCAACATTCGATGCATCCACGTGTAACAGATGCTGCACATTAAAAGGATTTCCGATATCGTCGGAATTTTCCATTAATTCCTATGAAAATATACAACAAATAAACAGCACAATAAAAACATTATTCAAGGGAGATTGGAATTGCAAGGTTACGTATTTTCTCTACAACTCCACACCAAGTCGAAAATGACTTGCTTAACTTTAGCATGGTAGTATTCGCCACTGTGAACGAATACAAAAATTCATGGGATAAACGAACAAGATTGTATATTGGATTCAAATCTACATTTGACCCATGCTGTATCATTAAAAATCAAATTTGCACAAAATGGAATTTAAAGAGTAAATTGCACTTAGAAACAATAACTTTCTGGTAAGCGAAGCACAGCAGGTATGAAGCGAAGCACAGCAGGTATGAACCAAGTATCACAGCAGCATACGTGCTTGCAAGAAATAGAAGAATTTCAGGGAACACTTTCACCCACTTTTTAGAAAACTAGAGATGTGTCTTATATCACTCATAAAGCGTCACCTGTCGAGAGAGCTTAGAGACAGGAAGCTGGAAAATCCCAGAGAAATGATTCCTCTCTGGACTCGCACACCTTTAATAGAGCTAATTAACCTGCTTAATTTGTTTTTTGAAATAATAGTTCCATTGATGCCATGTTCGGAAAAAGTACTCGATTTATGAAAAATATGACTATACGAAATATGAAGATGGCTAATCTATTTTTTGTGTGTTTCGAACGTCCTTGACTGTCAAAGGAAACATTTTTGGCACACTAACACATTTGCCTAGATGGCCATAGAGAACATATGTATATTTCCGAGTTGTGCCATTGCAAACCATTGTAGGCCTTGGGCGAACTAAAATCATGACCAGAGCACGATACATTTTTCACTACACTACAATCACGGCAGCTGAACTTACCTCCAGTGGGTCTCGGGGTGACGTTGTCTCCTTTGAAACTTCCGCTACCGATTCCCTTTGTGTCGACATTTTAGGGCGCTGAGGCGGGGGAGGAGGTTTAGCCGGTGCAGCCCGTGGAGGGGCAGGTCTCGCTGGTTTGGGTGAGCCTGGCTGTGCTAAATTAGCAATGGGATCGAATTCGTTAAGGCAAGGCACACGCTGAGTTAGTATTTCAGTCTCTGCTTGCGCGGTGTAATCTTTACTTGTGGCTTTAGGTGGGGGTGGTCGTTTTGGCGGGGCTGGTCTTTGTGGTCTGTTTGGTCGCGGTGGACCAGGTTTTTTTAGTTCACCGCCATTTTCCCTAGTTGTCATGTATGATGTATTATCGTGTTTCATTTTCTCTTCTTCCTCGTCACTATCAATCATTTCTTCTCTTCTTTCTCTTATGATATCTTCTTGGCTTTTGTCTTCTATCACTTCGTCTTCCATATTGTCAAGTATCACTTCATCTTCCTCAAGATAATCAAGCTGTTCGTTGACCTTCTCCGGCTCAAGAAGAAGCGAGGAACACCGATCACGCGATGTGTCAAGCAGATCGGATCCTGTTCTGTCGCGCGGTTTATCCGATTGCGTTTCATTTTTTGAAGTATTTTCAATCGTTATTAAGGACTGTGTCGCCGCATCAATGGCAGTAAATGTTTCCTCGGATTTTAATTTCACACTGACTTCCTTATTTCCGACCTTGCAAAAGAAAAACAACAACAACAAAACATACACTGAAGAGACAAGAAGTAGATGCTGCAAACTGAACATGTTAAGATAGATGACTAGACATTGGTCAGGACAACAACAAAACATACACTGAAGAGACATACTAGTAGATGCTGCAAACTGAACATGTTAAGATAGATGACTAGACATTGGTCAGGACAAGAATAAGAAACAAGAAAAAGCCAAATCAAGAGAGCAAGGCCACTCGGCGATGAAAGACAAAGATTTCACCGGAGAAGACAGACAAATCCGATGCAAGATACACTTTTCATGGCCTGGCGCAAAATCGTAAAGTGTGACGTGCTTTGTCTACCAACAGCATAATTAACACCTTAAATTAGCAACAGTAAACCTCGAGAATTTTCCTCGTGTTTTCAAATGACATGGTACAGGAGAGAAACTCAGTCTGCATAAATTAACAAGTTGCATAGAGATTTTACTGCTGACAGGCTCTCTCAGACCATTGGACACTCTAGACTTACTCTGGTTTGTACGGATTGGACAATAGGCCAGTATAAAGTCAAAGGACGTGAACGAACAAAATCAACAATTGAACAGTTTAATGATCGCACTAACCATTGTATGGTCCATTTGTAAGGCATTTAGTGCACTTTTGCCGTCATTAAATGTCAACAATACTTCATCGTCTATGACCCTGGCAGAAAATAAAGCAACAAAGATACCATATTTAAAAAGAACTAAAGTAGTCAGAGAGCGATAAATCCCGCAATGTCAATGGCATCAGATGGGAGTTCTAGTTTTGTAAATATTCAGATGACCTGTCAAGATTGCCAACTGGGCTCTCCCCAAGAGGGTTTTTCCACTAGTTGTGGTTTTATGAAAACATTATTATCGAAAAGTTTAAAATGATACAGAATCCAGGCGGATCCTCTCTTGATCACTCTCGACGTGAATGGATTCTTCCTAAGACCAATACACAGCATTGGCAAAAATATTGTGAGAAAACGATCATATCTTTTGGTATAAAGTTGCTAACAGGCAGATCGACAAACAAACAAGCATACAAACATACATACAAACATACAAAAAAAACATACAAACATACATACAAACAAACACGCAAGCAAACAAACAAACAAGCAAACAAACAAACATACAAACATACGAACAAACATACAAACAAACATAAAAACAAAAATACAAACAAACATACAAACAAACGGCAACGAAAACAAGATGCATCAGCTGCTTCTCGGTAGCACCAATTTCTGTATCTTTTCTCGTCTGCTAGGAAGCAAGATTTTGGAAGCAAACAGATTCCTCTTGGAACTCCTTACTTTTCTAGCAGCGCGTGTATTGTGACTGAAAGCAAAATTGCTCACATAAGAGAGACAGTGACAAAAATCCATTGAAAGGCATCGTTTAAAGTGAGGCTAAAAATCAATTATTACACTTCCTGCACTTCAAGATAATACATGCTTGAGTCAACCCATGAAGATCAACTAGGATTCTACCTATCTTACCTTACTAATACTACCGTTCCAAATTCTTCAACTGCTGTTAATAGTGCATCAATATCAAGAGCATCCTCTTCTTCATAAATTTGATCTATACTGCTGACAATTACAGTTGGATCCGCAGGACCAAACGACTCTTGCAACTCATGATGCACTTGCATCAACCTTGTCCCACTAACAACTTGCAACTCAATTTCAACTAAAGCCACCACAGGTCTGAGATGAATGAAAACAAAAGAATTTTAAATCACTCTAACAGATCATCAATATCACTTGTAATCATTGCATAGACATCATCATAATTCATTATCAAATATTAACATTAATCATTAATCGAACTTTCATTTAACATTCTCGTGTCCAAGTGTAACTGATTGAAATGCCGGAGTTAGGGAATTGATTGAAACTGAGCTGGTCTTAAGAGTGGGCTCTCGTTACTTTCTCTCACCAACGGTATTTTGAACAATCTTTTTGTGGTACAAAACTTGAAAATCGCCTTGAAAATTTCCGACATTGCGCTAAAAACATACTAAGTTTCTAATACTAGTATGTTTTTAGCGCAATGTCGCAAATTTTCAAGGCGATTAACTGTATTTTGTTTGCGGTGACGTGGATTCGAAGTCGCAAAGACTGTCTTGCAAGGTCTTCGTATTATCCACCATACCGAAGCGGTTGAATCATGACTGATCATCGTAATTCAACATCGCTTATCATCAATTACTATCAATCATCATTTATCATCAATCATCATCAAACATCGTAGTTTAACACCAATTATCATCAGTTATAATCAATAACCATCAAACATCATAGTCATTGATAAATGGTAATAAGTACATATGGTCCTTAACGATGTCCAAGATCTTAAACAATTTTCCATTTTCATACTTCATTAGTCCAGCTCTAACGCTCGCCGACATATTACAATAAGTTTCGTGAGAAAACAACGCATAAGAAATTTGCAAACAACGGCTTGGTTTGAGAAGCAGTTGAAAGATGTATAAGGTTGGAGCCCTAGTCCAATAGATGCGACTATTCAATTGTCTCAGTTCGTCATATGTATCAGGCTAAAGCCCAGTTCGAATTGTGAGCTTATTGAAGCTTTCTTACTGTCAAATAACCCTTGTTTGTTTGGGGAATAAATACGTTCTATGGTTGACTATACAAAAAGGATTGCAATATGCCGTGTTCGAAATCTATATAAACAAATTCTGAGGATTATAAACTATATTAAATTACGGAGAGTCTTATTTAATACATTAGGAGAGGAGTATAAATCATTTTCGAGATTTATGTGGCCTGAACTTTTGATCAAACAAAAAAGGTCTCAGTGGGCATTGACTAAGAAACAAACTGTAGTCCCTTATGAAAAAACTAACATGTGTAATGAAACAGATACGAAGGCCTACCAGGCCAAAAATTCATAGCGTTGATGTGTTTCTTTGGATTATATCAGTTAATTCTATGAACGAAAGTACCAAAAATTCATTTTTCATTTTTCATTGGCTTCAAATAATAATTTTTTAGGCGGTACGTACTCCTAAGGGGATCTACTCAAGGGAGTATAATTTCCCCTTATATCATCAGGGTATCTATTTAATGCAATCACTGAAAACGAGGAGGGTGTTTTATAAAACCTGAACGTGTCCTCAAGAAACTTCGAATGATCCAGCGGGCGATGGAAAGAAAAAATGATAGCGGTTACCAGGAAAGACAGAGGGAGAAATTAAGAACTGAGTTGAAGAACACAAGTGAAGGACATACTTGGGCAAGCAAGGGAAAGAAAGATACGTTTGGTGGGACATGTGGCTGGAATGAAAGAAAACAGATGGACGGCAAGAGCAACGGTGTGGATCCCATATGAAAGCAAAAGAAACAGAGGGAGGCAGAAGAAGCAAAAGGCGCCATGAATTACCAGCTCGATGAACGAGGATGGCGCAGGGCAGGAAACGAGCCTGAAGGAAAGGCCGCATTCCGTGGTGAATGGGACAGTAAGTAAGTAAGCTCAAAGGTATTTAAAATACTTTCTAGTAGTATGAAAAATATATAGCGGAGCATAATTCAGCCCTTTGCAGACAAAAGAAATTTGATGTTCCACTACGGTTGTTTAACTAGTCCTTAGCCCTTTATCAATTCCGTTAATTCATCTTGGTCTGTGTTTTATTCCTTAGTTTATTGTTCGTTGTCTTCCCTGTCGAATCGTACGTTCCTTTCTTTCTTATTGGTCAATTTTCAATCTAAACTTTCACAAAAAGTCAGGATAGCTCGTTATCATATTCTGACGAATCCATGCGATCGCTGTCAAACGAGAACTTCGACAAAGAGTTTAAATGTCTTTGTGAGCCGACAAAAATCAACAAATGATAACATATTGTACCTGTGATCTGATGTTTTTAGCTCTGCTCTGCCATAAAAAAGTAAGTTTCCTGGGTTAAAGACATCACCAGAGGCAGCAGTAATCTTCGGCATTTCTTTAACATCATCATCCAAATCCAAGGAATCAACTGATGCTAGAAAAATACACAGCCAAAACAAATATCAAAACCATGAACCATCAGGTGTTGGACTCACATCATGCCTCCTTGCTTGGAACTTACAGAACGATATAGGAAGTTAAATATACAGCATTAGCATCAAACAAGTTCGCTCCTGTAACATTCACAGTGGTGGACACTTCAACGATTGTTGGGGAAATGAAACTTCAGCTGGGGTGAACTGTCAAGAAAGCTTTCAAGCATCCTCTCTCTTAAAACACTTAAGTATGGTAGGAGACAATCAGTTTAGGTGCAATAATAAAATAAAATTTTAGCATTCGAAAAGGTCAATCTACTTTCTTTTAATGCATAAGAAACTTAGACTTTTTCAGTGCCAAAAAATTCTTACGCTCTGATAAATTTTGGTCGATGTTCTTAAATAATAAAATGCACTACTTTTTAAGGCCTAAAAAGTACTTTGTTAGCTTCAAAGAATACAGGAATATTTGTAGAAAGCAAAGTACGATGACGTATGAAGTTATTCTGGCTCTTCTGAAACCGGACTGGAAACTGTTAATCTTAAGTTATCGGAGGAGACCACCCCTTGCCCCTTTAGAGTCCGCCACTGAGCATTCACTTTATATGTACAACAGTGTGGAAACGGAGACGACTTACCCCCATCGTCAAACTCTTCTTCATCAAGTGATGATGTTCTTTCATTAATATTGTCATGTTTTTGGAGTCGACGATACTGCTTACGTCTCCACAGGATTCTGTCTGTCCATGCTGGTACACGATTCTTTTCACTTGTATCATAATCATCCGAAAATAGATCATATTTGTACGTCGGTGGGAAATTAATGGGACCCTCGCTGAAGCTTTTAAAGATCTAAAAATACAATACGCAATCAGTGATGTGCTTTGTGAATAAGATAACTTGAAATAGTTGATCATCAAATACGATATTCAAAATGTCTCTCCTGAAAACTACCGTTATGCAGGTCGGCGGGACTAAAAATTCCTAAAGTAAGAGGTCATACTATCCAGTACAGGAAAAACGAGTTTATAAAATAAGAAAAAGAAAAGAAAAGAGCAAAGAAAAGCAGGCGATCCACATTTGAGGAAGAGCTGCAATGACTAGCGTAAGACTTGGGATCATCAAAAGGACGGGAGGGGAAGGGAGGGGA
>JANTCA010033968.1:0-20874 GCA_024741275.1 Chironex yamaguchii | reverse complement strand
TTCATCAACCTATCAATCAGTACTCTTGGAATATTTGGTAAAACGTCCAAAGATTTCATCAGTATGTTAAAGGATTTTGGATACGACAGTAACGGAAAACTACTACTACTACTACTACTATTACTGCTACTACTACTACTACTACTACTACTGCTGCTGCTGCTGCTACTGCTACTACTACTTTTACTGCTACTACTACTACTAACACCACCACTACTACTACTACCGCCACCACCACCACTACTACTGCTACTACTACTTTTACTGCTACTACTACTATTAACACCACCACTACTACTACTACCACCACCACCGCTACTACTACTGCTACTACTACTTTTACTGCTACTACTACTATTAACACCACCACCACTACTACTGCTACTACTACTGCTACTGCTACTACTACTGTTACTCAGAGGCATAGGAGACATGGGGTGGGAAGCGTCAGCTCCCCAGGTGGAGACAAACAAATGACATTCGGACAACCGCTCGCAAAGAAATTTTAGAAATCCATTTTACTTGGATATAACCAGTTTTGAAATAAGCTATGACTTAGTCATTGAGTCTGCTTATCCATTGGTTGATCAAAAATCAAATCATTCAGCAGCAAAGAAGTCATAAAATTAAGATGACTGAAAAGGGCAAGGGCAGAAAATTCAGATGTAAACGTGTTTGAAAAAGTTTGCAGACTATGCTGCAAGGATTCGTTAGGTCTAGGCCAGTACTTTGTGTATCGTCAAATTCTGGGATTCCGCTTCCAAGTTCGGATGACATTGATACTAAAGACACCATTGAAACTATTACTATAGTTGACGATGCTGTTGCCACGTTAAACATCTTAAATGATAGAAAAATTTGTGCTAACCATAGTCAGATGCGTGAGTCATCTCCCAAAGTTGACGAAAAGTGCACTATTAGCACCATCTGAGCCAAATAAGCGATTAGGAGTTTCTGAGCCAAATCAGCCATTACCATTACTTGACCCCAGTAGCACTATCTGAGCCAAATCTGCCACCTGCACCATCAGAGCCAGATCAATCATTTAGCACCACCTGAGCAAAGTCAGCCATCTGCACCATCAGAGCCAGATCAATCATTAGCATCACCTGAGCCAAGTCAGCCATCGCTTTAAGAGTATCCTTCAACAACCTTTGGGAATGAGAAAAATAAACGTAGATTCCAGACGGAATGGTATAAACAAGTACTCTTGGATTAGCTACGATGTTACCAAAGATCAGTGTTTGTTTTCCCTCACAGAAAATTTGTCAAGGATCATTCCTTCAGCTATGACAACTGAAAAAAACGGGAAAAATGTCAGTGACAAGTATATTGACTCATTGACTAAACGGATTCTGTTCAAATCCAAGAGAGAAATATCAAAATCAAAAGAGAAATACTTCAGTCTTAGACCAACTAGAGAGTGCACACCAGCAACACGGTTCAAGTAACCACCTGTACGTGCACATCATAACTGAATGTATTGCATTTACTGCACAGCAAGGTATTGCATTGAGAGGTCATTAAGAGGATCGTTCATCGACATGGGAAGCCTCTAATATGAAAAGAGGCAATGTTTTGAAGTTGTTACACCTGAGATCAAGAGATCTACTTTGGTTAAAGGCAAAGCTTGAAAATCAATTGGGAAACCATGCTCAATGGATTTCAGTGATATTCAGAATGAGCTTTTGAGTCTAATTGACAATGCCATTTTTGATCATAGGTGATGTGAATGGAAACAAGTACTTTGGAGTGATAAGTGACGAACCTAGCGACATTAACAAAGTTGAGCAAGTTTCCATCTGTCTGTATTATGTCTTCAAAGGAAACACAAAAGAAAGTTTGTAGGCTTTTTCAAAGCAAATTCGACATTTGGGGAGGGATCTGTTTAGTCTCGTGAAAGAATAATTTAGTAAAATGGTATGGACCTTGCAAACTACAGAGCATTATTTTTTGATGGTGCTTCAAACATGTGTGGCACTCACATTGCTGAAAAGCATCCAGGCAGAAGATGATGAAGGTGACACTATCTCACTCACTTTAAGGTCATTGAGTGCAACCAGGTGGTCATAGCAGTAAAGGCTGTTTATGAGCAGATCCAAAATGTGATAAAGGCCTTACTTGTTTTGAGCAAGGAAAAAGACCCAAACACACATCGAGATAGCAAGGCATCACTTAATGCTGCTTGTGATTTCAATTTCCTGTTTGAGCTTGTTCTTAAGATCATTTTGTCGAACACGGGCGTTCTCAGCAAATACCAGCAAGGCAGAGATGTAGATGTAGTAACTGCAAAAGAACATCCAATGCCATGGTCAAGACATTGAATGGATGTCGAAATGAAGAAAATCATGAGCTAGTATGGGATTCTGCAGAAGCCAAGGGAAGACAAGTAAAGCAAGTAATCAAAGATACAGGGTTGGATTTCAAAGAAGCTTACCCCATTACAAGCAACTGTCTAAGAGAGCCCAGGTGAAAACTCTTCTCCTCAATGACCTTTGTGTCGTGTTACCAGAGTTTCAAAGAGCAGTTTCAATTTTAGCTACGATTCCAGCAACATCATGCTCTGCTGAGTACTCGTTCAATGGACTGCGTTGGATGAAAAAGTATTTACGCTCAACAATGGAACAGGAAGGACTAACAAAGACTGCTTTGATGAATATTGAGAGAAAATACTGCAACAAAATGTTCAAACTTGATGTTGAAAAGATAGTTGATGCTTTTGGAAGAACAAAAATTCCTGACTTGCAGTTTTTTAAGTCGACTTTAAGTAAATCATTCGTTTCTGTTTGGTGTCAGGGACTTTCAACGCCAGTATAAGAAGCACCTTCGAACAGTCGTTCGTAAACTTATGGAACTATAATCGGATTTTTCAATAAACTTTGATTTGTGTTATTTCCTATGAAGAGAATCTTTGGCTAAACCTGAATGAACAATACTTTTTGGCTTCGACAACCTTGACATTTTCATCTTAAATAAAGAATGATATTTTGATATGTTTTCGGGGCGGTATCCAGTTCGAATGCAAATGTTGTGTCCCCTACTATTCATTCGGGTAGCAAAATTGCAACACATTTCTCCAAATTGCCCCTACACCGATGCTACTACTACTACATCTACTGTCACTACTTTAAGGCTTTGTTTATATGGAGAAAATAGCCCCGACTATCCAAGGCTAATTCTTGTTGAGGCTATTTTCAGCTTCTGTTTATATGAGAGAAAAATAGCCCGGTTTGCTGAGGCTCTTTTATTTTGGCGCCAAATTTGACAATTTTCGCCATTTTTGTTTGAGCCCCGCCCGAAAATGATGGTCTGCGTTTGCGCAGTATCTGCAATTTTGCGTTGGTGAAGTGAGGCTATTCTTGTCTGTGTTTATATGACAAAAGCATACTCACCTAACCAAGCCGTGATATCGGCTTGCTCAGGTGAGATATAGGCAGTCAAAAGTAACCTCACCTGGGTGAGACTACTTGCGATACTCGTATAAATGCAAACTAAAAATTACATCTAGATGGTATGGGATGCCGACATCTCAGCTTGGAAAATAACGTCGGTAGTCGAGGCTATCTTTTCCATATGAACAGAGTTTGATTTTGCTGCTGTTGCCGGTGCTGGCATACTGCACTATATATCTTCTAAAATTTTAATTCTAACGCGGGAATATTTCATGCCACAAATAAGATTTGGTGGACACTTTTATCTGAAGTTGCAGGTTTTTCATCGAATTTCATTTGGCTAAAAACATAAAATTTACAGTGGGATTTAAGATTACAGTCAATTTTCTGTTCCTTTACGGTATTTTGAATGCATCTATGGAAACATTCTTCAATTATTCTCTTAGTAAATTTCTGACACAAAGATCCTGATTGAAACCGTACATTCCTCCTCCATAAATTCCCTAATTAACCATGATTTCTAATAAATTGTCTTAAAAGCGTCACCGTAAAATGCATATAACGGGCAAACGCTCTTATAGAAGCAGTTGAAGTATGTCTTCGTGATGTAAAGGGGTGTTTCCGGTCTATCAGAATGGTGTATTTTCCATGTATATATATCAAGTACAGAACGTTTTTCGATTTGATGTGTGTAAACGAAAAGCTACTTCAAAACTGAGGGAAAATATGTCCTGCTCAATGTGACACAAAGAACAAACAAAGTAACGGAAACCTTTAGAAAACTGTTTCCCTCGAGAAGAATCATGAGGTTGTTGCATGTCCCAATACTCGGCCTCAAGCAAGGATACATAATGGACTGTAGTGATATCTGAAGAATTCGCTACGACTTTAAACGTTGACGAGATTAACTTGCAGGCTCTAAATGCTCCAGAAAACCACACGATATATTATCAATGTTTGTTTTTATCGTATTT
Source organism: Chironex yamaguchii (assembly GCA_024741275.1). Classification (NCBI taxonomy): domain Eukaryota; kingdom Metazoa; phylum Cnidaria; class Cubozoa; order Chirodropida; family Chirodropidae; genus Chironex; species Chironex yamaguchii. The sequence continues at coordinate 16,508 of JANTCA010033968.1, read as the reverse complement.
ACTAAGTCGTATATGTCAATTACGTATAATCTAATTTTACGACGTTAGAATGTAGAATAACAGATATCAAAGTTGTTGATTGATATCAGACTAGAAGAAGTCTAAAGACTAGAATGTTTTGTTTGTCATAAAAGAGTTGCCCATTTTTACTCATTTCGTGGCAAAGAGTGAAACCCAGTTATAACCATTATCATTTTTATTATCCAATCAAAATACTTTTATTTATCCTATTATCGTCTTTACCGAGTTGAGCAAAGTTCGTTTTGTCACACTATGGAAACAAGTTTGGTTCACCAAGAACTCTTGCCGCTTGATGACAGTTGACGTTTTGATTAGCTTAAGTTAATCCATTCATACTTAAGATTTAAATATGTAAGCGAAAGTCATTTGTAAGGTTATCATTTCTTAGGTATTTAACAAAGAACTCTAATTTTGACTGGTTAATTTCAAACAAGATTTTAATTGCATTAACAAGGACAAAGGAACACTGCACTTTAAGGTGATGATGAATCATTTGGAGAATGCGTTTATCATTTTACCAGAACACACACGCACTCGCTGACGAATAGTTGTTGGTCATTACTGAAGGTCGTTCTCAACAGGAAACACTTTAATTGCTGTGCTGTCCCTTTCTGTGAAACAAAGTTAAAGCTAAGACTCATATTGATCGTTTAGAAGATCGTTTCAAAACTAATACAATAACTTAACACATTTATAATCAGCTTGCAATAAGTAGAGGGGTTGAGGCATTCAATTGCCAATGTATAAACTTTTGCTTTCCTTTAGAACATTTCGTTAATGGCATTTAGCTCTAGGAATTTTAGTTGCCTTGTGAACCCAAGTGTAGTGAAACGTGCATTGTGGTAAGTAGTATAGTACCGTAGTGTACTGTATTTTACCGTAGTGTACTGCAGTGTACCCTAGTGTGCTGCAGTGTACCGTAGTGTACTGTAGTGTGCCTCAGTGTACTGTAGTGTATGGTAGTGTTCGCTAGTGTACTGTGATGTAGTATATTGTGCTGCCGTGTTTCGTCGTATCATACAGAGCACTACAAAATTGTAGTGAAGCAAAGTATAGCTCAGTGTTATAGTAGGGTGTAGCATAGCATAGCATAGCAAAACATAGCATAGCATAATGAAGTGTTAGCTTTATATAATCTTGTTTGTATTCTAGACTGTACTTGCTGTAATGTAGTGCCGTATGTTGTTATTCAGTCACATAATGTCGTGTTGTTTATCATAATATCAGACCAAAGTGGTTGACTTGCAAAAAAGTTTTTTTTGGCGCCCAGATAAAAAGCAATGGAAATGCTGTTCTATATAATTGTTACACGACATGCTTTAACAATGTGAGTTTTACATTGACGAATACCAAGAGCAACAGAATTACAGATTAGAGGTTACTACTGTTTGAAAAGAGCAATTGAAAATAAAAGATGGGTCCATGCAAACCAGTAATAACATGTTGTAGCTCATTTTATGTTGCCTTACCGTAAATATTGCAGGTGATTTTAAAGTGTATGAGAGAATATAAGTTGCTTCATTTGACGGACAAGAAAAACTAAAAACATGCTACGATGCTAAAACAACACCTTATATAGGAGGACTAAGCATACACCATTTGCTGAGACTGCCGGTAGACTGAATACTTCTGCACTCTCTCTCTCTCTTTACTGGACCAGCTTTCAAACGAGTTGTTGACATTAATCAAATGAGGTCATTTAACGTTTTGGTTAGTACACACCAGGAAAATGAAGAATCTAAGGGATTTTAATTCCATCAGTTTAAAGAACGTTTACATTTTACATGAAAGGATACGTGATTGTTTTGATTATGAACGAGGATGCCAACATCAACGAACAAAAGTTACTTGAATGACAAGTTATTATATTAATCTGTGTTATTATTGTTTGAAACCATATTTAATTCGGTAAATTATTTGCTCGTTTTTAGCTAACATTCCCATGCCAGAACAAGACCATTTCCTTTGCTGTTTCTCACGTATATTAACAGCCGTAATTAACAGAACAGTCACAAGATATGTCAATATGGTTTGTTCAGGTGTTTTGGCAGAAAATGTATTAAACTCTAGTATTTCTTTCAAATCATTTTGTTCACTGAACAGCATACAATTCCAAATATTTTTGTAATGCAACAAAGGTATTAAAGCATGGTGTGCATCGCACAAGCAATAGTTTACTTTAGGTGTCACAATTGCCCCATTCAGTAAAAGTTTTCATTGATGTCCCATCTTTCAGATGAGTAAATTAAGTGCAACGTTTACAAAGATGACACAAAACCCAACAACCGTTATGTTAAAAATACATAGATCCTATCTCTTATGCTGGACCATCTATTTTTGAGGTACCTCTTTACACAAAATTGATTACCATACTAGGATTAACGAAATTTGAAAGAAATTGGAGATTTTTAATAGTTCTTTTATTGTATTCTTCTACCAAATGGATATACCCATGGTGTGGAAAGAAAATTAATTAACGCAACGACAAAATAACATTGGACTTCAATAACACAAATTCTTGTTATCTGTATCTCCACAGGTCGTATAGGACAATTTTGTGGAAGGCAAAATATGTACCACACTAGTATGTGTATTTTTCCAAGACACATGTGTCAAATGTGTCACAACAGAGTAAAAATCCCCACCAAAAGAGACAAACTATTGTTCTCCCTTGCGATGGATAGCTACATAATTAAAGTTACCTGAATTTAAACCCTCCTAACTCTTACTTTGCTATTCTGTTGTCTCGACTATAAGACCAAGGGTAATAATAGCTAGCGAAAATGACTTACGTTTACCAGCAGAAACTTCACACTTGTGAAAAACAGAAATTAAGGCTTGTGCACTATCTAGAATTATTTCTGTTATTATGAAGCTATCGCTCTTTAAAGACAGATCCGTGGTCGCGATGGTGTAGAAATAACATTAAGAATTTTTGAAGCATGATATCTAAAATAGATTTGTCTGTTTCCTTCTAGAACTAATTTTAGATTAGCTTGAAACACCAAAACCGGTCAAATAACAAAAACGTTTCCTGGCTGATATTTTTTACTGTAAACCGCAAACATACTATGGTATTTTTCAAAATTTGGATTTTATTGATAAAGCAGGTCATTTAGCAATCTACGGATACTTTTATTCCTCTCAAGTGCCTCTCAAGTGCTTGAGTCTCTTCCATGTGATGAATGGCCTCTTGTCCAAAATGGCAATGTAGAGTGACGGTCCAAGGACAGTACAACCTCTCTATCTCTTGCATTGCATGAGTTGCCTTTTCAGCATTACCTAATCGAGAGAGTTAAGAAAATAAAAAGTAACTCCTGATTCAACAGTTGGGCTGCTACATCATCTTGGCGTTAAGCAAGGGCGGTTCGTTCTAAAATTTTGAACAATGTTGTCTTCTTTTTTACCTCTTTATTCATTTATTGTTTTCAGATCTTAGAATGATTTACTCTGTGTTCAGTAAGATTTTGAATTAGAATTTTGAAGGAGACTAAAGTAAAATACGATTGCAAAATATTTATGGGATTGCTTAGGGACTTTATAACCTCTAGATGTCACATTCTTGTAAGACAAACTTTGAACAGCCATGCAAAGGATAAAAAATAAGCGGCGAAACATCACTAAGCTTGCAACATGCCACCGGTGGGAAAAGAAACTGGTGATGATATCATTGATTCACCTTTGCAGTTGTCGCTCTCAGGTTAATTCGATATACACAACACCGGCTGCCAATGTTGCAAATAAAGATCTCAGCATTCAAGCAGCTACTTTCCCATTCATTGTTTGTACTTAGCGGCCTTGATCTTCGGTAGCTTACATTGCACCAGTTCAAAGAGAAAAGTGTTAAGTCAGGTGTAGCAGTTCATTCCCACCACTTCTTCCCTTTTTGTGATAATTTTGTGGGATCTGTGGTTGTCAACTGTGCTGTGTTGTAGCGTTACGTTTGTTGTCGCTGGCTGTCTGGAGCTAGCAGGCCATCCACGGCATTTAGTATCCATGTTTCCTCTAAAATGGCTGATTGTATGAAGCGGCTGTCCTGGCTTTCCGGGCTGAGATTAATGAGTGATTACCTGAGAGATTTGATTGTCAGGGCTGGCCTGAATTGTTCATCTGAGTAATCAACAGAACCTAAAACGCATGCACCTATCCAATTCACAGCCCGCTTCAAGTCAATTACACGAAAACAACTAAGGAAGGCGAGCCCGCTTTGCAGGGCCAGCCCGTTTTTCATGTAATCGCATGCTTACTAATAACTGAAAGAGCTATTAAAAATATGTCCATCTCTTCTAATTGGGATAGCCCAGTCCATAAAATCAGCCCTTAAAAGTACGAAGTGGTTAGCCTAGCCAAGCTGAGTACTTCTGATGAAGAAGGCAATACCACTTATACCGTTTTGTAAATTTGTTACGCCTTCGTAGGCTGTAATACGTCTGATAGTCCTCTTCCAACATACCAACCTCATTGCTAATTCGTTAGACAGATCCTCTGTTGACGGCTGGACTAAAGATTCTTCTCACTTAAGTTGACCTGAATGTGTTTCTGAATGCTCAGATACTTTTTGGACCTAAAAGGGTAGAACGAGTAACTGGTACATGTATAATTGAACACTCTTTAAGACTAAATTGCCCTATAATGCAAAGTTGAATTGGACTATGGGTGCCTGCTTAGTAGGTTAATATGATAGGAAAATAATATTCGGGTGTAGATTCTGGCCTTTGTACTGACATTGGATAATACTTGAACTCCTTACCAGTCAGGATAAATGACTGACTCGCGTAGTTAACAACACATCTAATGAGCCAATAAAGGTCTTGATGGGTATTGGTGGAGAGCGTTTGAGGCAGAGGTTTTAAGGTAAACGGCATGTTATAAGTGACGCCATAATCTTGTACGGATGTGACCAAGAGTGCCAGGGAAACATGAAATGCTTGAGGTTGACTTACTCTGGCTCGGGCGTTGGCGTCCCCGCAACCAATTTCATTTTTCTTGCGGCCAACTAACTCTTTCAACAAAAACAATCTTAAAATCGCCTTGAGACAGACAGAGTAAATGTTGTTAGGAATGTAACCTGCACACAACATTTTTATGTTACATTACTGTCAGTGTACTTTAAGCAGTAGGGTAGGACTCGCTGGACTCAAAAGAGAACATAAATCACGTCCACATTCAGAGTGCATGCAGCAATTGTTACAGGTAGCCATAGATAGATAGATAGATAGATAGATAGATAGATAGATAGATAGATAGATAGATAGATACTATAGTTTATGAAATTGCTATCACTTCGAATATTTTGGGAAGCAAAACATCCGTCAGACGAACTCTGAACCATTTGAGAAGACAGTGGGATAGAGCGTTTGGTTGCGTACCTAAGACTAACAAAATAGGTCACACTTCACAAAAACTTTTATAGACAAATCATTTGCCTTTGAACGATATGTCCTTTTCTGATTGACCCTGATCTTTTTAGGAGTCATACAATACAAATATTACAAAATAATTGTCTTATACTTCAAATGAATTAAACTTATTCCGCGGTTACTGATATGGTGTTTTCACGTTTTCAATTTATGTCTAATTTCATTCATTTTTTCATAGTATTCAACAGATTCTTCCTTCTTCTTCTAAGACCGAGAATGTATGACATGATATTTAGTTAGTGTAAGATATAGAGGACCACGCCTCTTTGCAGCAAATGTTACTATGTTCTTATTATCTTTATGCACTGTAGCTTGTTTACATCAAAGGTGGTCCTTAACTGTACTGTAGAACTGTGAACAAGGGTTATATAGCATTAAGTGATGGAACACTCCGCTCATTCTGTGTTTAAGAGTAGAAAAAATAGGAGAGGTTCCCGCTGAGCTGGATAAATGTGTTTCAAGGGCTATAGTGATTAATCTTTTGTTATCCTATGACGACAGAAATATTCCCATCCACAACACAAAGAGGAAACTCACGTAGAAACAGTTATCCTACGATGAATAGCAGAAAATAGTTTAGTAGTAAACAGGGCATGTTTTTGTAACATGACATTGAAAATGTATCATGTCTAAACGGGACGCAATATGGGACTCGCTAATGAGGAAAAAACAAGGTGATGAAGTGAGTCGTATTCAGTGCTACATACAATAATTAAATGTGATGCTCAGTGGTGAAGAGGTCGTTATTTTATGCCTAGATAAAACAAGTTAATTAGTGGAAGAGAGTTAAAGTTGATTTATTTTTTTCTAAAGATCAACAGGATAGTTTTGCACAAATAAAACGAATATCACTGAGAACTATCCTTATTTGATTATAGAGCTACTCCTTTAAATGCTTTGGTTTAGGAGAAAAAGTAGAGATATTGGAAACATCCATTTTGTTAGTATAGACCCACTTTCATTACTAATTCCTCGACATATCTAAAACTGTTTACATTTACAAGAAATAATGCTTTGTAAATATCTACAGATTTTTTTTCATGAACTAAATCTATGTATATAAAACATTAGTTTATTTTTGTTTGTTCTTGTAAGACCAAGGAAGGCGAAAACCGAGCAACGTTTCAAACATTTTACCATTCTTTCTACTAGAGTGAAAACTTGAGACTTTTCACCTATATTTTCCGGCATAAAGAAGATCATTGCTTCTATTTACGAAAACTTTCTTACAATTCTCACACCACAATGTCGAGAGCTATGCGTTCGTAGTACGGGACTAAAAGGCGCTCATGAGAATATTCATCAGAATAACAGATAAATTAATTTACACTAGACAAACATCTTGTTCACGTTTTCGGTTGTTTCTTGCCAGATTGTTAAATTCTCAGAGATATTAATAAGTGCCCTTCAGAATGCAAGTTCACGGTACCCCTAGTCGTAGATATGTTTCGATATGCTGATTTTGTTTTTCTCGTTCACTTCCTTTCCAATTTATTACTAGTTGCGTCCCCGTGATATAAGATTGTACATCTGTGGGCAAAATTCTTGCTTGATGGAAGCCATCACCCCAAAAGTTTCTCTCCAGCTTTCAAAGACAATATATGCAAAGAAAATTTGACTTGTTGAGTAAAAACCACGAATTGGGCAGTAATACACTCCGAAACAGGCCTTTACTTAAGAATAGTCGATCTCTTTCTTCGTTGGTGTATGCATGTAACAGTCCTGCCGTATTGCATTTTTCTCGCAAAAAGACTTTGGCCAAGCCGTCAGCTTGAATCGTTTTAAAGTCGTTAAAATCCCGTCTTACGTGATTTAACCTCAGGCTTCTCCAACAGGACTTTTACTGTGCAATTTAATTTGCTTGATGGAGATCATGGATTTAAAACGATCATACAGATCTAACGGTACTGAATGTCTTCGTATTCTGGATTTAACCTTTGTCAGTTATAGCGAGGCTTACCTTACGCTTTAGTATTTTGCCGGACAAGACGGAGGAATTTAATCTGCTTCTCCATCATTGCAAATTTTCATGAGTATGCTCTTAGACATTAAATTTTATCTGGCCAAAACCCGCCTTGTATCAAATGGAAGCTGAAGGTGCTGTTTCTAATGCTTTATATTTTGCTCGATCTTCTAATTACATAAATAGTGTTGTCAAATATTTTCAATTTCACACGCAATTACCAAACAAGCTTATTCGCTTTCAACCGACCGACGATTTACATCGGAGATATTGTCTAGCAAGAAAAATGAACAGATTAAAAGTTTAAAATATGTAAACTACAGTTGTTATCGACCAACCACTGCTCCATTGTACGCAAGACAATAACGTTTGATATATAGTGAAGTTTGTTAATATCCTAGCACAAAGTCCAGTGGCACAAAGGAACAGTTGTGAAAACCAAACAGTGCATCACTAAAGTCGATATAAAGGCTCCTCTTAATCTGTAACACTTCATGATCTAAAAGCATCCGTAGGCAGAGTTGTTCGTCAAGGTGCTCGTACAAGTGCTTGGTTAACTTGGAATGGCAAAAAGTGAGATAGCTATAGGATCTGACGACTTCTTAAAAAGATATCCTATTATAGATTGTGAATTGCAGGGTTCAAGAGTTGCTCCAATATTAAGTAACTTCAGTGCTATTATGTCTGTGGATAGGAGCTATAAGGAAAAGAATATGAAGCAATTTACAAGATTTGATGTCTCAAGGATCCTTGAAACGGATCCAGCAGAGTCAAAACTACCATCATCAACAACAGAGGATGCAGCCAAGGATACTGAGCTGCGGAAGGAGAGGCACACAAAAAGGATTACGGATTACAAAAATGTTAAAATGCAATTTAAGTCAGATAGTGAAGATCAACAGTTTCCAAGTTACACAGCCATGATTGCACAAGCTATTCTAAGCACTTTAGAGAAAAAGTTGACTTTGGGTGGCATCTATGAGTTCATCGAATTACGTTACCCTGGACTTGAACGAAGAGTAAAAGGCTGGAGGAACTGCGTACGGCATAACCTGTCTTTGAATGAATGTTTTATTAAGCTGGGGAGATCCGAGACAGGGCGTGGAAATGACTGGGCTATTCACCCTAGTTATCTTGAGAGCTTTTTAAGAGGTGAATATCGAAAGAGACGGGCATGTTCAAAACAACGCTATGATATGGTATATATTGGAGGTGTATATGGATATCCTACAACTGATCAATTGATGCAGTGGGCAAGTAGATACCAGTATATGCAGTATGTGAAAAGTATGAACTTGACTTGTGTCAATGACACCGACAAAAGAGACGCTTTGGCGCGATATGATGTAATGAAGAAGGCTAGTGATCGATTTCATCCTTACTATCAGGCTTCAAATTTTCAAAATATGAACTGTAAATGTTGCTGTTGTCTCGACGTATGTCGGACTCAGTCTGGTTAAGTATTTGCTGTGAAAGAATAAATTTGCTCTATGATAGGAACAAGCAGAGCATATGAAAACTACCATGCTGTTTAAGTACTTCTCTGCTTGTACAATTTATTGTTAGGCTAACTAAATTTAGCTATACCTAAGATGGTAGTTATTTAAAATCATCTTATAGATGTTTCATTAAGGACTAATATTTTTCACTTTTGTGGTTGTAAATTTTAAAAAAATTTATAATCGATATTCCATTCGAGAATATGGAGATCCATTAGTGGAATACATAAAGGTGGACGTAACTTAGTTGTACACGTAAATCCTATGGCTTGTAGAGTAAGACGGCAGATGTAAAAATGTCTCAATGGTATGAGGGTACGATTAACCAGGAGGGAAAAATCTATCGTTTAAACTGATACTAGTCAGTCAACACTGATATTAGTTTTACTATCACAATGTTAGTTTATTATAACTCTACGATATTTAATTAGAATTTAATGAATATTTTTTTCATATGTATGGGAGTTAAAGGCCACCGTTTTTGGTGGATCAAATTGACTTGTGTTATTTGTTATATTTTTTAATGTCTTTCGGTAAATGGACGCTGTTTTATACGGCAGACGATAAGCCTTTAGCAACTACAAAGAGGCCTGAGATGATAGTGTAATGAATGGATCTGCAGTGACCATGAAGTCAGATGAATATCTTATTGAGTTCACGTGGACGGAATTTTGGGACTTAAGTGAAATATAATACTCTCTGTTGTACTTTGCTATGTACCGTTATCTCTTTCAGGGTATTAGGAGTACTTAAAGAGTTATCGCAGAGTCGAAATGATTCCGATAAAATTCCCATGTCTAACAGATCACGTTGGACTCGGCTTTCCCCTGCCCTGAGGTCAGAATACGGAAATACTTGAATAGGACTATTCAAGTCTAGAATAAAAATTTTTAAGAAGACATTATAGCTGTCAAGGCAGTTATAAATACTTTGCATTTACTAATGACAAGGACAAACCATTGTTCTGATCGCGAGATATCTGTGTCGTTTTGTAAGCATGATTATATCAACACTGTCTAAACATGGACACGACATTGTAATACTAGGAAAAGAATTTTGTCTCAATCTTGTCGGTGTGGCTTCTTATATTGTATGAATAAGGGACTTGCAGCAGATAAGTGGAATCGTGTGTTTAAAATTTGTCTGACTCTGAGATCGTTTACTGTTCAAAACGTGAGCTATAGTTGAAACAGAGCAGTCCACAATCTTTTCAGGGTCATTAGGTTTCCATAAAATCGATTAATACGCTGATTGTAAATGTTAAGTTTCAGTATATCTTACAAAGGGCTTTCCTTTGAATTATTCAGTCAGGGAGAAACACTTCGAAAGGACACACTATGGAGTCGCTAAATCGGTTTATTAACACTGTCAAACAAAGTATAGGATCATCTTGAAATGCAGAGTTCGGGCCTTAAAGCATACTTTGTTTTATTCGGGGGATCAATGAGTATTATTACGACTCAACTTATCAGTATGTGGTCCCTACAATCTTTTAAATATAAATAAGCTTGTAATTACGATGTTGCAAACCCAACTACTGTTAAAATCGGAACATTGTCTTAACTATTGATTTTGATGTTAATTCTGTGCTGAATTTTTAACGCTTGGTTTTACGAGCACAACTTACCTAATTCCTAAGCTAAAAGGAATCATTAAGTCATAATTCAATCTTATTTGTTTGTCTCATTCTTTTCCATAGAACATGAGTTTTCAGTGTTGGGAAATCTAAGCATGCATTTGACTTTGACGTCTAGTTTAGAAAACTGTTCTGAAAGTGTAAAAAGACTTCTTATGATAAGCTTGTTGGTTCTTCATGGTAAACAGTGTAATTATATTGTGCTCCATGTTGAATAAATGTTATTGGAATGTGCCAGTGTCTCTTTAAAGTAGGTTTAAAATGAGCAACAAACAACGTAGTGTTTTGCACAGGCTATTTTTGTTTTATAAGCCAAGTAGTCATTGGTAAGGCTTTAGAGTGTTCAAGATGTGTACAAGTATTGGGTAGTATGATGTCATTTTAGTTTTGCAAGTATAATTCATTCCATTTAGGTGAATTTGTAAATTGAGTACTTAGATGGCTCGCCTATCTAATGAAGGACAATACAAACAAAGAAATTAATTGACATCGAGTTATAATTTTTTTCTCTAACGTCTTCTTCCTGCCTAGCAGTGACTGTCTAAAAGTGTGAGTATCTCTTTATGACATGCAACAGAGATTTTTATAGGACTGGTTACAGCCAAAAATCTGTAAACATCTACAATTACTAAGTATTATAATTATTTTACGCCTAGTCATTGCGTGACTTAACACAAAGGCATAATTTTAATGAATACTCGTCAGGACAGGTAGGAAGGCTGGTATTACACTAGTGGAATTAAATGTTTTTCTTCCAATGAGCCCCAAGAGTAAGTGTGTTTTCCCCCAATACTTTACTAATATTTGCTTAGCTCTGATAGTAAAGCAATATTGGATGCTTTTAGCTTGTTTTCGTGCATGGATAGACCTTCCGCAGCCATGGTCTACCAAAATTTTAATTTCAGCAGAAGTTCGACTGTCTTTTTACACAACGGTGTTGGATAAATTATCAAAGGGTGGGACAAATAAATGGAAAGCTTTGAAGACTGAAGAAGCATTTTCTTCTGCAAACCTTCCTTTGAAGCCCCAAAGCTGCAAAAACAGAGTCAGCATAAGTGTGAATGGGTCACATCAAGAAATAAGTTCACTTTCTGTTCAAGTATTGCAAAATGTTACATAATATACTTGGAAGTGATTTCCGAAGAAAGTAATTTGAATTAGTGTAGGTCCTACGTGCTGTCCAGTTTGTGTCAGGCTGCTAGCTGTACAAATGCTAGTTAGCACTCATATGTACTATTTTGTATTCTTAAGTACAATGCAGTATATTGAATACACTTTTGTATTAAATCTATATAACCTGTCAATAAATTGGCAGAGCAGTCCTATTGAAATAATTAACATTTTATGAAACTCAAGGCAATTTGCTTATTGAGAACTTAGCGGGGATAGCGGTCTTTGAAGTTTTGAAATGCAAGTAAAAGTTAAATTCTGCTCATTAAAAAGAGTGCTTGAGAAAGAACACGTTTTGCATTTGTACATGCTAGGTTGGCCCGTTTTTCAACAAGCAACTAGTAAGTCGTAACAGATAGGCCAAATAAAAAGTTATAAACTGCAAGTATCAACAACCACTCATCAATTTCAGTTATTAGTTGACAAAAACAAAATGACAATTCTATTATTTGGGGAGTTGATGTTTTGGATAGGATGTCCATCCCTTTCATAGTAGCTTTTAAGAATTATATATTTGCAAGACACCGCGGAGTCCTAGATATAAGGTCAAACATAAAGGGCTGGTGCTAAAAAGGTGCTATTTTTGGACTTTCAGTCCGAATGCCGTTGAGTTCTATAAAGGAAAGCATTATGGTGACCTTCCAAACATTAGAATTTTAATGGGTTGTTTTTAATACAAGAATAATTTTTTTCCAAATATTGATGTATGGTATGACGTAGATATATAATAGGCTTTGCTGGCAATTAACATTTTTTAGTTCATATTAAGTCACAGTTATTTTATTATCTTTAGAAATGCTTTCCCAGGTCAGACTTAGTGCAAAGAAAGTAACTTTGTAGGTGGTAACTTTCCTTCTTCTTGTCTTCCGTATTCCAAATTTGACTTGTAGTTTATTATATCAATATATCTAGATACTCTCTACTGCTCCTGTGTTATATGATTTATCTTGATCGTATCTGGCTGGATCATTTACCGGGAAAACAAATGGTTGCTTCCAGTCAGCATCCAGGACAATCAAATTTTTTTCCATGGATTTTTTTCCATGGATTTTTTCCCAATTATCTGTCACACTGAAAAGAAATATAGTCTTCATACGTCATCTGATGACGACAATACGACCTTACTGCGTGACTGGTCGAAAATGGAGTTATTAAGCCAATGACATTTGGGGGTATCTTTTATATGAACATATTGAAATGACTCTGCCCTCAGGCAATGGTATTAACAAATTTTCAAAGATTACTTTTCGTCCAAGACTAAAGGATTTTGAACTTTCAAACTGATGATAAGAATTTTTATAATTTTTTCACTGTAGACTTGAGACGCACAATGGATAAAAGTGTGTTTTGCCTTGCTTGAAAGTAAGTTTTAATCAGTTTAATTCCGATGAGGATGATTTGAATGTGTGTCGGGGATCTCGTTTCACGAACTCACAATTAACTTCAATAGGTAGATTTTCGATCATGATCCATTTAGGAAATAAGGGCAGCAAGCTGATCAATTGAGTAACAGAAAATTCTTTACTGATTGCGGAGACTAAGTACTATATAATCTTAATTTCAAAGCACCTTCTAGAAGTTGATTTATCTTTTCCTCGACCTCAGTAATAAATTGGTCTATAGTGAATATGAATATAAATAAAATAGTCTTCTACAGTCATGCACAGCAAAACGTAAATTGAAAATCACCAATTTCTATTCTGCCATAAATTATGCAATCAGTTTAGACAATGCACAGAAACTTTGGCGCATAATTAGGACATGTCACTGGCAAATATCCTAAGTAGGCCAGTCCTTACCCCGTGTTATGGTGTATTTTCCACTTTTCAGTAACCAATTGCATTCCAGTTGGTTTATTGACTTGCTTTGTAAATCGACACAGAGGAAGAAAAAGCTTGGAGCAAAGCAAAAGTGTTAGAAGTATTTCCAGTACCTACGCAATAGGAGTTCTAACACTAGTAAAATTATCTTTTGAATTACAAACGCATTTACTTTCAACGGGATAATAATTACTAAACTGGACTAACAGCCCGTCTTTGCACATATTACTTGAACTTAATTGGAAATTATTTCAACAGGAAAGTTTTATGGTTACCTAATATAAAACACCCATTTTCGCTTGAATTAAAATATCATTCAAGTGATCTGCATGAGTTAACTTTCTTAAGTCTATTTATACAATTATGGCAACTCTTACAGTGGTATTTGAGTTACCATCGCCTAAACTGGTTATAAACAGGGTTTGCTGATTCAGTGATGAACAAATGGCCCTATTTTTGTCTACAAATCTTATCTACAACCACAAATAGTAGGTCATGTAGGACAGAAGCAATCGATAACAGCGTGGCATAAAGAAAGTAGCAATGAAACGACGTAGTAGGTATGTTTATAGAGATAAGAAACCTCCGTTATAGTGTTCTTCAATCTTAGAGATAAATAGAGTGCTCGAAAATGTTTATCAGCATATCGGCACTTTACTATTAGGAAACAATATGAAGGAATTTTATTCCCGAAGAAGCTAAGGAATAGTCTACGAGGGAGTAATGAGGTGGAAATAACAAGATTTATGGAATTAGGTACAATGTTTATTATTAAAAGGGAGGAAAATACATTTACGGATAAATTTGTACAGTTGACCTTCTATAGATCTACCAATCTATAAGATAAATTTAATGCAGCTAAAGAACATATTTATAAAAAACATCAAAGCCACAGCATCACCGTTACAAAGAGTCCTATAAGGCAGTGAAGAAACACTTGTTCGAGTTCTCGGAAATCGTTTAAAGACAAGTATCAGGAGTATTACAACAAACGGTAGACTAAATGTTGTTAAGAATGTCACCTGCACACAACATTTTTATGTTACGTTACTGTCAGTGTACTTTAAGCAGTAGGGTAGGACTCGCTGGACTCAAAAGAGAACATAAGTGGAGTCCAGATTCAGAGTGCATGCAGCAATCATTACAGGTAGCCATAGATAGATTGATTGATAGATAGATAGATAGATAGATAGATAGATAGATAGATAGATAGATAGATAGATCGATCTACAGATCTAGGATCTAATAATCTATAGATCTAAGATGTACGTTATAAGAGTATCAAGTATTAAAGTCATCTATGTAGTTTACAACACATTCTATCGTCTAATTAATTGTCAATTTATTCTTTCATTAGGCTCTGTCTGTTTGCCAGCGTGTCCCTGTGTTAATAGTGAATGTGTTTGTGCATTAAAATTTGTTATGATTACTTAGCTTTAAAAGTTAGTCAAGCAATGCCTAATAATTTCTAAATAGTCCACAGCATCCTAGTGAGACACACTACTTTGTAGTGCATGGTATAATAGCATAGTTAAAAACAGTATACAATACATATCCTGTCTCACTGCGTTTTGTTTTTGTGTTTATCATTTGCACTAAGTCAACGAATTTCTTACGTATTTTCCAGCTATGTTGTAAGGAGCGGTGTCTTTTTGTAAGCCAAAAGTTCATATAAACAAGTACCATAAGAAAAACAATCATGTTTACCATGAGAGACACGAAATATAGATCAAATTCACAGTATTACCGAGTCGAGCAATAACATATTAGCAATTAAATTGACTTTTATTGAAATGAATTAACTGTTGGCCTGGATATATTTGTTGCTCGTAATGCTAAAACTCCTGGGACGATGACGATAAATTGATATTTCTCAACACCTCCATACACCTCATTTTTATAGTAGACTATAAAAAGGCCTTGGTGGCGTGCAGGACCTCTTTAACACCTACAGAAAAGTATATCTAGTACTTGATATTAATGCTGTACATATTTGCTCTGCACAGTTACAAAGATGGTGAAGTACCATGATATGGAATTTCTAACAGTTGCTTACAAGGGTTCTACATCCTTAGTGATTGTCAAGAATCTTAATGACCTTACCAGTGCTTTTTAGTCACTACTATACGCTACTGTGATGAGTCAGTTATCGACTGGTTGCTCAAACGGTTTCACAAAAAGATTAAACCCTATAGTCTTTAGGTCTCTTAAATTGCAACCTTTTCAGAATTAACATAAATGATTTACTTTCACTACACATGCTTCCAATAGCACTCATACTAAGATTGATAAAATGTCCGGTTTCAGCTTATGGCTAGAGATCAGTGTTGGAGACTGAAAACCACCAATGCCAAAGAAGATGGAAAGGCCATGATTTGAAGAGCGAATCAGTAATTTTTAAAAAACTGAATTATGACGCCTATTGTATCGATCTCCACGTTGATGTACAGACTAGCCAGAAACGTAATAATAATTATGATAATAATTTTGAAACTTTCAATTTATTATTATCTTCTGTTATCTCAAATAAGAACAAATACTCTCACAAGTAGCATATTTGAAGTATATATGAAATTAGTCAGACTTTTATTATGATCATTACTAATTTAAACGTTCAGGATTAGTCTATTCCTTATCACGTCTACAGAATGTATAGTATGGGGACTTTGTAATACATCTAATCATTTTTCTTATCAAGTCAGCATTTTCAACTTGTAACCTTTTCAACATTAACATAAACGATTTACTTTCACTACACATTCCTACAATCGCACTCATACTAAGGTTGATAAAATTAATTTTTAATCCTTATTCAAATCTTCGCATAATTTGAAATATTTCCTTGATTTGCGATGAAAGTTATGTGCTAAATATGTTTCAAAGCCAACTGTTAATTCAATAATGGATGAGAAAGAAAGAGAAAAGATTGAAAAATATCAGGATCTTAAAAGAGAAGTCATGCGTTTATGGAAGATGAGA
>JANTCA010033957.1:0-20883 GCA_024741275.1 Chironex yamaguchii | reverse complement strand
CCTATCTACCTACGTACCTACCTATCTATCTATCTATCTATCTATCTATCTATCTATCTATCTATCTATCTATCTATCTATCTATCTCTTTATCTCTCTATCTCTATCTATCTATCTATCTATCTATCTATCTATCTATCTATCTATCTATCTAAGGAACCCTATTAATTGTTTCCAAGTAGAAGGTTTTGAGTTGACGTCACTACAACGAAGAAACCAAAGAACATGACCGCATCTTATTCATGGAGTTTAAAACGCATATCAGGGCCACAAAATTCTCTAAACCAAGTTTAATTGTTAAGAATTTAACTATCAAAATGATAGTGGTCTCTTTTGTCTCGCTAAAGACATTTTGAAAGTAGCAATCTTTCCTTATCTAATATTCTTCAAGGATAACTACCATTGTCAAAACACACTGGCACTGTACTTTCGATATAGATATCAATGCATCATCTTCTGTTGCTCTCTTGACCAATTAATGAATAGAGGTTACCTTTGATTATTTCATCATCATTTCATATCCATAATTGCCGAGAAATTTTAGCTACCTTTAGAGAACAACTCTCCTCTAGTTGATTGCTATGGAAACATTACCTTCTAGTTCCCTTAATCTCCTTCCCCTAAAGCTCAACTTCGTCTCTGAAAAAGCTATTCTCTTTCATTTCTTGGGCTCTTTTGGCTCTGCTCGAAAGTTTCTCAAATGCTTCGATATTGACGTAAATGTGTATTTCACTTTTCACTTTTCACTTTATACCGTCATGTAAAGCGAGCAACCCTTCTCGGTGCTAGGATTACATCTTGTCTCTTGTTTGGTTCTTTAATTGCAGTGTTATTGCTTTGTAACAGTGTCAAAGAAATGTTGCCAAACCCAAGAATGCAACTGGATATGTTTTTATAAAACCTGATCTTAAGACTGGACATAGCGCGAGACACATCACAATAGCGAGGGGCAGTGATGTTTATATTTATCAAGTTCCACCCAACAACTCAATGTGTACTTTGTACACAGATGAAATTAGCAATAGTTGCTGCGTCATTTACCATACATCTTTCAGTATTTCAAGCAAAAAACCCAGAAATCCAGGGAGTAAAGTAGTAAGACCCAATGGGTTATTGAAGTTGGAGTTCGGATCCTCGTACATTTCAACGAATGCGTTCCTTTACAATAGCATCAAAACCAACCACGTAGCTGTAGATATCGCCTGTCGTGGTCAAAATCGAGCAAGAACCATACTTTTGGGGTGGTGGGAGTGGTCGGATGGTGGGGATTGATGGGGGGGTGGAGGTGGTAGTGGAAGCTTGTTAATAAAAAAAACAAATCCATACAGCAAGTGAACGGTTAATGAACTAGTGTGAGTAAAGAACAGAACATATTAATGGAAAAGTGTTCGAAAAGCAAACTGCGAGGCTTCAGTAGCCACAAAATGAAATTTCCTTTAAAGTTATCTTGCAAGTTAGATTTTGCTCGATAAAAAGGCGAGACAGAGCACACTCACGAAATGGTGTGCTATGTCGCTTTCTTGAAACATCGATGAAAGTCATGGACGAGAAAAGACATTGAACTCTTGCTGAGGCATAAGCATATGCAACTACGATTCTGTACACCATAGTCAATACTGGAGCATTTATAATACTTGCAATTTGTCCAGCAAAAACATATATACGATTCCAATGTCATTGGTTTCCTTGCTCTTAGAGTGGTTGAGATCAACATACTTAACAACTTTGCACCTGCTTTCCAAATTTCCTGTGTCGATATTGCATTCAGTAAATTCAACTTTTATCTTGAGGATGGTGAGCATGTATGTATTCGAGAAGTGGCGTAAATATTGCTGTGTCACAAAACTGTGGATGGTTTGGTGATAACGCACCCATTCAGGACCACACTTTTAATGTTCGTTTTCGCAAGTCTAACATACATTTCCTCTTCAAAAACTGTGGTTATTTCAACTACAACACGCCTTAACATGCATGCATCATCATAGCAGTGTTGCAGGAAGGTATTAGTGCATCCACGACAAATTCAGCAAATTGAGATGCCATACGTGTTCGCTTTGTGGCCCTCTCTCGTTTCTGAGTATAGCATCTCTACATACCATCCCTCTCTACTATGTGACGCTAAAGCTCCACTTATCGCAATTGACAGTGAAGTTGAACGTTTTGCCAGTACTCAGGTCTCTAAATAGGAGCAGAATGCAAAGTTTCGTGCAATCCTCGCCAAATCATTAATGTTGACTGGAAATTGTGTTCTGGTTGGCATCCATTTCACCAAATTTCGAAAAAATCATTTTAGGCAACTGTACCCAGGGGTGGGGGAATTGTGGCCAAAATATGGGCTTGGTGGGGCACTGTTCGCCGTGTTCCCCCTTGCAGTTACGTGGGTAATGAAAAAGCAGTAAACCAGCTTTCTAGTCCGTAATTTATTATAATGATATTTATGATGTTCACTTGTACCAATTTTGTTCAAACATGTCAGCCATCATTGTGTTAGAATAATGTATTAAAATGCTGTAGTCCTCATTTGCCGACAATTCAACCGATTTTCTCCCCATATATCAAGACTATACACTTTCTACTAAGGTTAGGCTTGGGCTCCTCATTTTGAAAACACCGTATAACTATTTCTATCGTCAGTTATTTCCTAATTAGTTTATTTGCCTTGACGGACTCCATAAAACATTATAAAGCAGCACATTCATCCAAGAAAATTAAAAAACTAAAGACACTGTGCATTTTGCATAATTTATGAATTACTTGTAATATCTATACATATATGTTTGCAATAAAGCCATTCATGCTCTCAGAGTTTCTAAGGATTCTTTCTCCAGACTGCCCGCACGTGGAAACGTAATGTGAAAATGCGTAGTGTAGAAATTTAGAGTGGAGTTCCTGAAACTCCTGAAAAATAAACCATCACTTCATTTCGGACTCAATTTGCCACAAGCATCCCAAAGTTTACCTTTGCAGATTGCTTTGAAGTCTAGTTCAGACGTAACGATGTATTGATTACGTGTATGGTAAGTATATACTTAAGAAGTGATGAAAATTAAAAGACAAAAGTTTATTATTTTACTTTCTGCAAAAAGTGGATTACGAAACTTAAACTCGCCTTGAAATTTTGCGACATTGCGCTAAAAACATACTTACAAGCTTTAATCGCCTGACACTCTTCAGAGTATGAAACGTCAGAAAGGAAAGTATATGTATATGGTAACCTTTTTTATACGAAATATGTAGCAAAACTTAAACTTTGTAGGATAAGACTTTGCCGGTGTGTCGTTTGGCTATCCACAAAGTGAGATAGGAGGAAGTCATTTTATTGTTGTGAATTTTGTCATACGTTAAAACTCACTGTTTTAAACTTTTTAGTTTTCAGACAGCAGCTGTAGATATTGCACATTTACGTCTTCAAGTCAACTCAGTTGTTTCACATACTCATTTACTTAAACGAGGTCCCACTGTGTCCTCCTGGGGAAGCTTTGTGAGGCTTCCCTGGGATTAAAGAGCTGACTGTGAGAAACCTTTGGAGTTGGCGAACACCAAAAACATTGGGTCCTTTGAATTATTTCAGGCGCCATCATAGTACAGGCCATAATTCTTTCTAAGCAACGGAGTACAGCTCTAGTACTATCTCTCCCATGCTGATATACTCAACAGTCTCTTTCACTTTTAAAGAAAATTATTTGGAGTCAAAGCCAAAAGACTTCAAGTGATGATGAATAGAAATTATTACATTGAAATCATCATAGAACAGGATTTGGTTAGTTAAAGGTGTTGTGTTTACTGAGTTATCAATGGTGTGTAGGAATTTCGATTCCATGATTTCTAAGAAGATAGTGTACTAGACTGAAATTTGCGAATTTCTGTTGGTTTTTTATTCTACTTACATAGTAATCGGGGTGATGTTTAACTTCTGGTGAGTTTTTATTGGCTTTCAAAGCACAAAATATTAAACTTGCAACAACTCTATACAACTTTCAAATTATCCTCCCCCCTGTATCCTTAATACTTTTAGGTTTTGGGTTAAAAATTTTAACATTTCTGTAGACTTTCCATAGGCAAGGAAGTTATTTTATAAACCATTATTGTGTTTTCTCAGATGATGATTATCAAGCACTTTACAAATTCATCTAAATTTGGCTAATTGCATCCATCTTTTAAAGATTTTTAGATAGTGGCAAAGAAAAAATTAAGGCTTGAAATCTTGTCACGTGGGTACTAAGGTTATCTGGCTTGATTCACTATAACTTAGTGTTGTGCGACTAGTATATAATCATTAATACATAAAGGTTGAACCTTTACCTCAATTTTGAAGTTGAAAACAATCCATCCTGATGATATATTTGAAGGATCATAGATGAGCTGCTCAACTCCGTTATTACCAGTCCCAAGCCTGGATGAGCAAGAAAGAAGGTGAGACTTGGGGCTAGCAACCCCACCTCAGAAAACCTTTCACGCAACAGAAACGACAACAGGAGAAATACTTTCACCTGGTCAGACGGAGGGAGACAGACCAGGTAAATGAGCTATGGCTGAGGGGAACCAATGCCAAGAGTATGTCAGCAGCCCAATAGCGGACCTCCTGAGGCCAAAACACCAGATATGAGGTGGATGTTGGAATGCGCGGATTTTGTTCTACATTAGAAAGGTAGCACAAACTATGAATGAGATGAATAAATACAACCTGAGCCTGCTTCGTGTCACCGAGCAAAGATGGACGGGAACAGGAAAGCGAAGACTCAACACTGGGGAAACTATCATCTGGTCCCGTAGGCAAGATAACAACCATCAAGAAGGAGTTGCCCTCATCATCAACAAGAAGCATGCCAATACATTGCTGCAGTGGAAACCTATTAGCGAACGCCTGCTCTACTTACAACTGAACTCCAAATATGCCAAAATATCCATGATAGTGGCCTACGCGCCCACTGACAGTGCTGATGTAGAGGACAAAGATCAGTTCTACAGCTGACTTCAAGCAGTATTGCAGGACATCCCAAGTTACGATGTTCTTTTCTTGATAGGACATTTCAACGCCAGAGGCCCTAGAAACAATGAAAATAGAGGGAGGGTCATGGAAGGACATGGGTGTTGGGTTGCCAAGCTGAAACATGCAGCAATGAAAAAGAGGTTCAACATGGCTGCGAAGAACTCTTTCAGCATCCAAGATGAAGCAGCACTGACAATCGACGACTTTGGTAAAGCTATGACTGAAGCAGTAGAGGAGACGAACGGCTACAGGAAGGGCATCAAGTCCGAGTGGATTTCTGGTCACAGATGGGAGGCTATAGAAGAGAGAAATCAGAGAAAGAAGAAACTCCTGGATCTAAATCACCAAAGCTGAAGGAGAGGATTGCAGCCAAGTACAGAGATAAAGATAAAGACCTAAAGATGACAGCAAGGAGATACAAACGTCGGTACATAGTAAGGCTCGCTGAAGAAGCTGAAACAACTGCCGAACAAAAGAACATGAAGACACTCTGCAATATCACCAAGAAACTGAGAAGTGACCGAGGACAGAACCAGAATCGCCCACTGAAGCCTGAAGATGGCACACTCATCACAAAAGAACGTGCTAAGTTGGATAGGTGGAGGAAACAATTTTAGAATATTTTGAACTGCTGAGATCCACGAATGCTTGCTGACATTGCCGAAGCGGAAGAGGACTTGGCAATCAACACGGGGGGTATCACAATAGGTCAATGAAGCCATACGCAAATTGAAGAATGGTAAGACCCTAGGAGGCGACGGCGTGAGTCTTAAGATGTTGAAGGCAGAAGAACAGAAAACACCACGTATCTTCCAATGCATCATTAAAGACAAACGGGACAGGGAGGCGACCCGGAATAAGAGGGAAAGCGGTGTCGTCTTCAAGTTTCCAAAGAAGGGAGATTTGGGCCACTGTAGCTACTGGAGAGGCATGTCCTACTGTCCGTTACCCGCAAGGTCTTCAGCGACATTATTCTACACTGCATTACTGCAGTACTGGATGCCATGCTACACAAAGAACAAGCTGGTCTCAAGAAGGGGAGAGCATGCATTGACATGTATCATAAAGTCCCATGAATGGAACAGTTCATTCTATGTGATGTTTGTTTAATATGAGAAGGCTTTTGACAGCCTGCACATTGCCTCACTTTGGAATATCCTCCGACATTATGGCATCCCCAAGAAACCGATCGACATCATCCAGTTTCTTTACGAGAACTTTGAGTGCCGTGTCATCCACAACATCCAGCTGGCAAAACTATCCAGGGGGGACACTGGAGTCAAGCAAGGGTGTATCCTGTCACCAATGTTGTTCTCCCTAGCCATTGATTGGTTGATACAAAGGGAAAACCACAGGAGATCCAGTGGACCATGACCACAAAAAGCAACCCAGTCACTGTGAGTGGCAAGATGCCGGAGGATGCGCATGAGTCTAACTACCTGGGCTGCAAGAAGACAACAGATGGCGATTGCGACCAAGAGATCAACATTGGGATCAGCAAAGTCAATCAAGCCTTTGCCATGCTCAAACCGGTATTAAGTTCCACTGGCCTCGGTATCCACACGAAGACCAGGATTTGTAAAGGCAACGAAGTCCTCTTGCATAGCTCGGAGTGCTGGAAATCCACTGTCACCATCGAGCGGAAACTTGAGGTACTCCAGACCAAGTACCTGCAACGCATCCTCAGAGTCACTTAGCCGAACGTCATTTCAAATGAAGACCTCGAGAAAAGGACAGGAACTGTGAACATACAAGAGACAATCCAGGGATCCCGATTGAGGTGGTTGGGACATGTCCACCGCATGCTACCCAACTCGTTACCCAGAAGAGCTCTACGCTGGACACCACAGGGAAAAAGTAGCCGTGGGCAACCTAGAGAAACCTGGCGCAAAACAGTCGAGAGAGAGTCAAGAGAAAGAGGACTGAGCCTTGGTGCAGACCCCAGAGCAGCAGAGGAGAGAGTCAGATGGAGGTCCCTTGTCATCGGCTCAAGCGCCAGACGGCAAGGAGAGGATTATGTAAGCAAGTAAGATAACCTGTTCTGTTTGAATCTGTTGTTATTAACACCAGACGGAAGACTTATGAAAAATAACTTGTAACTTTTCTGATTTCGTAAAGTGGATAGATCATGAAAATAAGCAGTTCTCAAGAGCAAGATAGCCGGTCAAGATTGTAGGGAACCATAGCTGTTTTTGATATGGTTACTATTTTGTAATACAATTTAAACCTTGAAAGATACATTCGATTGCCAACTAAAATGCTTTCGTATTCAAAATGCATTTAATTTAAATGCTATTTTCTATATTCTTTTAATCTTAAAATATTCATGAAATAAAACCTGAAAATGTCCCGAAAACAATATCTTCAATTCCTCCTGGATCAAGTGCATCATTTGAGAACGTTTGCATTGTGCATATAAATTTGGATTAAATTGAATATAGAGATTAGATGAATTTGAGTTAAACGATGAGATCAATTTGAAATGAATGAATAAGAAGAACTTTGGTGAATTACGGAATGAGAATACATTTTTATGGGCAATTCAGCTTATTGTTCGAGCTGAAATTACGCCACAAAGTGGCCACGTTATTCTGGATGCTCATGCCTTTCTTTCATGCATACCGTAAAAGCAAACATAGCCTCCACATTTCTTATTCAATTTTAATAAAATTTAAAGGAATTGTACACAATCACGGGAAAGAGTCTTCATTATTTTCACTCTTAATGCTACTAAAGTAAGCCATTTTCTAACCACTATAAATAGAAATTACGTCGTAGGTTTGAATTTACTGGTTTCCAAAAGCACCTTCTTTTACAGTTTCCTGATGCAACATGTTGATACAATACTTTAGCAGATCAAGATCACAACAGGGTTGAAAAAATCGAACGAATAAACAGTGCTATTGCAGACCACAATACTGTGAATATCAAGCGGTCAACAATTCATACGTAAATCGCATATTACTATCTGGAACTCAGCATTTAGGGCAAGGACTAAAATGAAAACAAAGAAAGTTATCCTAATTTCAGTTCGTGAGCTAGAGTGCTTTTACCAAACCGAAACACGGCTTATATGGGATGTAACAGGCTGTCTGTAAATAGGAACAAACACTGGCTAGGAAGATGGCATGGTAGCACTCTATTGGATTAGAACAGCAAAATGCAGTTTTAATCTGAAACCAAAAGTAAAGAAGATAAAAACTAAGGCTTCTTCTCGAAGAAATTTACAGAGGAGGCAAATAGTTAACACAGGAACAAAGTAATGCTCTCTTGTTGAGCGACAACGTTATCACATTTACAGCAAGGAACCTCCCATCTGTGCTAATTACATACTCCGCGACAAAGACAAAAACTACGCGCTTTGTCAGTAGTGGAGTTAAAGCAAAGAAAAATTTGATACAATGTCCATTGCAGCAAGAAACAAATATCCAAGTTAATGCAACCACTGAATAGAGTTGTCCAATTCACAAACTGAATGCATTATTTTCAACACAAGTCAAGAACCTTTATATAACATTATCATTCGCTTTCCCAGATTACTTCCTCGCATTAGTGGCTTTTACAGATTTAATCAAGAGAGTCATCAAAAGCAGGACATTACCTTACTACAATACATCTTCTTTGATAAGATAGGATTTTTACATTGAAACAGCAGTGTGGTTGTGTTGACAATGTAAAGAATCTTGGATAAGTTAAGCATAAGTGGTGAACAACAAATATAATTTCTCAGGTAGTGATTGAATTACTCTTGCGTTTGTTACACATTCCAGATACTGATGTAAGTGTTGAGACTACCAAACACTCTACAATCAACACGAGCCAGAACTTTTGAGCTAGTCTACTGTTTAGCTACGTTGCGAGGTGCTAATATAAAGACGAGGACTATAGATTCTCTGCTATGGATAATTCAGACATTAAGCCAAATGAGCAATAATTTTGAGATGCCGTTGTTCTAAGTTAATGAGTATTCTCAATTTGCCCATAACACTACATCTAGGTATAGGCTCTGCGTATTTTCTGCCTTTCCTAGGAGTCTGTCAGATGTTACAAGATATCTAAGGATAGTAAGCAACTTCATAGACCGATACTCTTCGTATTATGGCAGAAGCATGGTCTTTACCCTCATTTCATAAATTAAATCTATTTGTGATGATGTTAATTATCTAGATTCTTCTCTTAGTGCTACAATACATATAACTACTTTGTCAGCTTTTTCTGTCATAAGATTGGTAACCAACTGCTGTTCACATTACACTACTGAACCGTAAACCCAATATTTTTCATCTTTTTCGAATAGTGATAAAGTTATTAACAGTGTCAATCATGTCTACTCTTCTTCGTCGCTGCAATGTCTTGATAATGAGCTCTTCTTAAATTCTTAGTTGAGGACTTTGTGCGTGTTTATACGAACTAGTATGAAAGTGCTTGCTCATGGCAGGAGCCCGCAACGCCTAGACTTTCCCAGTAACATGTAAAGTTTAGAGATACTGTTATTACAGAAGTCACATTAATTAAAATGTTCAGAAGATCTTAAGCACAGCAAAACTCTTGAAACGTGCAGTTAGAGGGTCGAAATTGGTAATTTTCCTCTTTTAAGACCAACCGGTAACCTAACAATTGCCAGGTATTGGTTTACCAGACTCAAAATGAAACCCCTTGCAGATCAGAAACTTTATTCATTGACCAGTACATAACATACTGGGGTTGTCTTTGTACCTTAACATATCGATCCTGTAAATACACTCCACATTTAGGAGACCTTCCATGATTTTTCAAATTATTAGAAAAATCATTCATTTTATATACTTCCGGATAATGATAAATGATTGGCAAGAGGAAGTATTAATGATGTATTCAAGAACTTCATATGAGTTTCAAGAGGACTTGAGTAAAGTTCCTTCAGTGTTAACCAAACAGAAAAAAAATTGCAGTAAATTTTTCGTATCAGAAAAAAAAGCAAGTAAGATAAAGCAAGTTGAGAGTAAATCCCACCGCAGACTCCTGGGCGTCATCTACAGACAGCGCAAGTACGAGTATGTGAAGCGAAGAGTGAAGCTACTAGTCGGTTATCATGAGCCACTGCTGTCAATAGTGAAAAGAAGGGAGGTAACTTGATATGGACATGCCATATGAATGATTAGGCGCTTATTTCTGTTGTGGGCATGCATGGGGAATGCCCTTAGAAATGGACCCCTAACTCCTCAGGGAAGCACCCCCGGACCACGATTCAAAAAAACCCGGAAAAGTCCAGGTTTACCCATGTCACGCGGTGCAACACCATCGCAAAAGCCATCATGCAAGGTACAATAGAAGGCGATCGTAAACAAGGTAGATCCAGGGAAAGTCATATCAGGCAGTGGAAAGGCCTGAGGCTGCAAGACATCCTAGATGCCACACAAGATCGCAGCAAGTGGAGAGAAGTCTCTGTATCAGCATCCCGTCACACACACACACACACACACCCCCGACCCATTAACAGTCACGGACGAATAAACGAATAGGTCAGAAAAATGTTAACAGAAATAGTTGCCTCAGTAAAGTAGGCATCACGTTTTGGGTAGGGAAACACTGCTCCACAGCCTGATGGTAGGTCGTTAAAACTATCCAAATACTAAATAGTTATTTATATTCGTATTTATTTTTGGACCTGAAAAAGACGTCTCTTATAACTATGGAAACCAAACAGAATAAAAATTGCAATAAATTGACAAGGCCCGTCTCTGGTCATGACATACCGCTTTAGTTTGAGTCAAGTGCAATATCGTAGGATACTATCCCCAGACTCTCAAGTTACCGTAAACAATAATACGTAAAAAAATGAAGGCTTCTGAGGTAACAAGCCCAATTATTTACCACCCTGCAAATGTAACATTTAGCGTGACACTATAAACGCCACTGTACGCAAGTGATCTTACTTAAATGCTAGGTTTACAAGCCGAACACGTAAGTTGAATGGAAATCTTCTTAAAAATTAAAAAACAAGCAATCACTTGGGCAGTCAGTTGTCAACAGCTCTTGCAGCTGAGTATGAATAATTTCACAAACTTACCATTACTTGCGCGAACTTTGTAATAATCTCTTAAGTCAGTGAATAAATCCAAGATGAAGATGATGACGATGGTGAAGATGAACTAGACTTACAAGTAATGTATTCATCAACAGACGACTTATCGAGGATATGCTGCTAGGAGACATCATGGTTAGAGCAATAAGGACGTGTTTTAGCAGATTATTGCCTCCTAAGCTCTTTCATATCTCAGAAATTGTAAATCACAATAACAAAAATTATTTGGCATTAACGAGCATTTTGGGAATGCATTCATACAATGAGGGATTCGTATACAGTCTGTGGGATAATAAAATTGTGTTACGATACGGCAACTTCTCTTATAAAGCCGGCAACTGAAAAATTTGAGCTCGTGCCTTGACATTGCAACAGGCAAGCTCAGAAAACAAAGGACTTAACATATTGAAAACAAATTCTACGACACATTGTGAACGAAGGTGTATTTTTAGCTCATTATTCGAAGAATGTCATGTGTTTCACCCAACGGAACAGTTTACTACGAGCAAGTTTTTTAAAGCAGTCTTTGTAAACAGTAATATTTAAAGGATCCGAATATATACCTTTGCAGGTCTCTTCGTTCCAGTCCAGAAGGAAATTACTGGCAAAATGCGGAAGATTAAGTAAAATTTTTGGCTAGGGATACAACATTGTATAACATAAATGGCGTATGCAGCAAGTACTGGGGTGGAGGTGGTGGGGTGAAATGTTTGAGACTAGGTCTTTTAACCTGACCTAATCTTGGTGATTTATTTGCTTTTTGTGCAAATCGCATGAAATATCTTCCTTGATGGAAGCGAGATTTCGAACCCCTACTTGCAATCGATACACCTCTTGGATTCGTTGAGAGAAAATGTTTATATAAGAGGCACTAGAATATTTAAATGAGAGTACATAGCCTTCCTATTTAAAAGGCTACCATATAATAAAACCAACAATCATCCGAAGCAGGGCAACAAAACTAGTTGAAAACAAGAAGAAACCCAGTGGTGATATTCCACTTGAATTACCTTTTCTTTGAAAATATGGACTCTACTTAGTAATCTTCAGTTTACATTAAGTTTAAATGAATTCTGCTCGAGGCTCAGAATTTTTTTCAGTAACAATAACATAGAATTATCAGATTAGTGACGATCTCTTTCCACTGTCGACCACCAACAGCTCATCTCTACCTTAAATTCATGGTTTTCAAATCAAAAAAGCAGAAGACAAGTTTAGATATGTAATACAACAAAGTTTAAAGTTCAAAGGCTATAAAATCTTTTTCCGAGAATTAACGAGAACATCTCAACACTTATAAGGAGTACGGGTGTAAGAAAGTTTAACTTGCTGTTGTCATGAATGTAATAGTTGAATCGCTTAATTTCTTTTACATATCTGGTCAAACTACACACTATCAGAATAAATTACTTTCGTTTAATAACCTATACGATGTGAACTATGTATATGTCATCTGCTGCAGATGTTCTACAAAACCATTGTTTGTACTTATACCTCAGCTACCTATATAAAAACGTCCTCTACAAGGCGTACAGGTGTGTGAATAACACCACACTTACTTTCCCTTAAAGGGCGTACAAAATGAAACTAGTGTTAGGACATATGCTAAACAGATATCAGGTCCTGAACGTATCAACTCTTGATTGGACGTTTCCAAATCTAAAATGCAATAACGAGAAGAAAAACATGATACAAATCAACAACAATGCAGCATAAAATAAGTACGGTTATGTGGCTGACCGAGTAAGACAGCAAGAACTGATACAATAAAAGATCAATTTTAGACAGTGCATGCTGGAATGAAAGGTGTACCTACAGTATGGAGAAATAAGTACGCTGTTACAGCCGTTAGTCAACTTCAATTGTCACTTAGAATTTACCAAGCATATATTACTATCACGATATTAACTGCATCAGTTGTGACAGTGGAAGTCCAGTCTACAAGAGATAGTAGCCGTGCCAGTTGAAGGTAAATTGCGGACAGCAATTCATTTAATTCAAGATAATTTTAGCAGACTTCTGCTTAACCGCATGGAGTACAGCAAGGAAATCCCGTTTGATTCGCACTTCAAGTAGTTGAGTTACTATACTTTATATTACCTCCACCAAAGGGGTCATGTTTTCATCGGAGTCTGTTTGTTTGTTGATTAGTTTGCAAAATGTCTCAACAAGGTATTAATGTATCGTTGTAAAATTTTTACCACAAGTTGGTAGCCTGAACGGCTACAGATGAAATCCAGGATTCTGGATCACTTTTTCGACAATGATACTTCTATAAACCGCAACTAATGAGCACGTTTTCGTTGGGATAACCCAGTTACCATTGCGGCTATAACAACAGCCCACACTTGGTAACGATATGTTCATGAAAGCAAAACTAGCGAGGAAATACCCGTAGAGAAGTTCAGGCGCCAATTAGTACTGGTCATTTGATTATTCAGAAACTGGAAATTCCAACTGACCTTAATGGCTTGACGGAGGTTTGCACTCTCGGAGTGAACCCTGGTTGCAAGAGAAGCAATCAACAAAGTACGAAGACTCGAAGAGTCTGTAATATTTAGCACCAGCAGCGGACATAAGGTGGAAGGTACGAGTGACGACGAATGTTATATGTTAGGTATGATAATTAAGTAGTGGCAGTGCACCATCGTGGAGTCTCTGATTTCAAGATTGTGAGTTTAACGCTACCACCAGGGAACAGCATTAAATCTGATGATGGTTGCCAGCTCTTGTAATTCCAGAAATGTGGAAATACGAGATATGGTCAAATCCAGAGCACAGACCACACAAAACTGTTAAACTTACTTTATAGTCCAGTGCCTTACCTATCATACTACAAGTGCTGTACTACTTAGGCAAGAAGGAAGTAATCACAGGCAATTAAAGGAACATTGTTCAGCCACCAGCGGCTACTGGTCACCCTCTTTAAAGTTTAACGAGACTGGTTGAGAGTTAAACAAACAATGGGGAATAAGATCTTTAGATGGAAATGTCTTTCTGCCAGTTTGCCATATTTTGGTCGTGTGTATAGGCATGGCATACCGAACAAAATGTAGACACTGTCATCGAATTATGCATGGAAACAGTCCAAAACATTGGCATAGACTGGCGCATGACCTCAGGTTTTTGGCATAAAGGTTTGCATGGGCACAAACCTGTACTTTGGTGTAGTTACATGCGCTGACATAAACTTGCGCACGGTCATAGCTTCTGCACTCACAAAAAGGTGCGCATTGCCATACCTTTCGGATTAGACAATAACCTGTGCTTTAAGGTAGGTTAATGTATTGACATATACTTGTACATTGACATAAACCTGTGCATTGACATATACTTGTTCATGACCATGGTGTTGCACATCAACAAAGGCACCATAGAGTTGAGTATTGATATAACCTGTGCATGACAATAGCTTAATACACTGACATAGACGCGTGCATCACAAGCCAGAGCCCCAAAACCCAAGCATCACATTTTGACTGACTCGCGGTTCTTGTGCCTCAAAATAATTTTCGTTATTTTGAACTGGTATTGCACTTGTGCTTTGGAAACATCCGTTACACTCTAATTTCATTCCTGAAAGGCTTACTGCGTTCACCGTGTGAACATCTTGCTTAGTATAAGACCTCCTCCATTATACAGACTGGACATTTTTATTTATAAAACGTATACTGAAGTCTTAATTGACACAAGACATTACACATTTCAATACGTGTAGAGGAAATGCTCTTCATGAATCATTAAATAACAATGTCAAATAATTATGAGCTTTGAGATGCAATTTTTCATACATAGGTAGACAAGAACAGAAACGGGCAAATAAGATATTGTGGGATACATAACTATGATTGAATAGTTACGTGCATACAGATGCATTCTCATTTAACAGGCTACCCAAGAAATAATAACGAAGAAGGGCTATATGGGCAGAAAACTAATAGAAATACGAACTGTGCACGAAATGGGTAAATAAAATATTGTGGGATACATAACTATAATTGAATAGTTATGTGCGTACAGATGCATTCTCATACAGTAGGCTACCCAAGAAATAGTAACGAAGAAGGACTATGTTGGCAGAAAACTAAAAGAAATACGAACTGTGAACGAAATTTGAGCAAATGACGTAGAGCAATAGGACTCAGAGAAGATATCCAAGCAAAGGAAATAATCCAATGTAGATCAGTACGCAATGCTATTGCAAGTCATATATGACCATTATATTTCGGGACACAGACTTACAGCCCTCAGGTAACTTTCTTCTACAAAAATGAAATAATGGTTATGACCCAGAGATAACTGTACATTTACTGAACAAAATACAAGCTATAAACATCGGGTCTATTAATTGTTTTGAAGATAAATTTTCATTCTTCGTAAATTCACCAACGCAACATGAACACTAAATATTTGGCTATACATTCGTATTGTAAGTATTTTGGGGTAGCCCTTTGCAGTTGTGGTTAATTTTGGCTTTAAAAGTATCCGCACTATTTCCGTACGATTAAACTTTTATCACTAACGATGTAATGACCGTTTAAACAAGGATAATAAGTAAAGCACTTACTTGCTCATTTTGAAAAGCGGTTTCATCTCAGCAACTACCTCTTTCTTCTTTTTTCTAAGAAAGTATGCAAAGTATGGCAACTATTAGACTAGAACAAACCCTCTCTTTACAATTGGGATAGTCAAGAAATAAAAGAATGATAGAGTAGCATGATGCTTCAAGTTGTAAAATATGATTAAACAGCAAAATCGAAAATGTTGTACCCTTATAATAGGATAGAGTAATCAGATTGACGCACAAAAAATACACAATAGATCATTATCGTCAATGGTCCTCAAAATTAAGTGCAAAGAAGGGTGCACGGCTTTAAAAACATGCATTCCAAAGACATTTGTGGTCACTAAGGGCTTTAGTTTTTCGCTAAGAATGTTAATTAGCGTGATTACACATTTCAGTACGTGATGTTACATATTGACAACGGTGTCGGTCAATTACAGTTAAGAGACTGGAAAGAGGAGACATAATTCAATTAAAGTAATGGCCACCCACCTAATATGGGTTTTCTACGGATGTTAACTATCTTGAAGAACAAGACTACAAAGATTCAAATCATGATATGTACCTGTCAATATATTCTTTATCTCGATCTAACTTTTCTTTGTACTGTTTCCTCTGTTTAATCTGCGCAACAAGAAAGCATGCAGTAAACAGCTCGGAAGATCAAATGTGAAGAGGTCATGTTGCGATTGATAGATACATAAATTTACTTTGTTCCTATTAAAATCCATTATTAGTTTACAATTGGTCTACAGCAGTATCATCGAGAGGAGGATGGCCGGGTTAAATTCCAGGGGAAGGGGGCAGACCTCGACAAGTGCCCGTAAGAACTTTTGCTTGTGCTAGGCAATTACATTCAAGACTCTTGTTGGACGCCGATTCACGAAATCCTTTATCGTAAATTTAGAAGTTGAAAAAATTTGAGTTTGACTTCATCTGGTTCTTAAAATTTTGAAATGTGTTGTTATTTAAGGCTCCAGGGCCCGAGCTGACTCTTGACGGGCTTGGTCTACCGATTTCAAGTGAACATGCCTATCAGCTTACGTTGTCGTTAAAGCGGGTTACGAGGTCTTCATTTTTCCGAGGAATAAAATCTAAATTGCTAGTATTTTAGCATCCTTGCCATGCGATTGACGGATGTTGATGAGGCGGAGGATTGGGAATAATAACAGTGGTTACGTCAAAAAAGTGCTAAACGTTTCTTTCACTCAAGGCCTTCTCTGGGGCTAGCCACTGCTCAAGAAACAATAGAAATTGTACTGTCAGACTTAACGTATTGTATTTGCTTATATTTGTTATCTTGGTGATGTTATAATTTCTTCAAAAGCATCAGAGTAACGACGTTAGTACTTTTACCACGTTTGAGGCCGTTTTTATTGCAAAACTGGTGGCATTAGTCCCGATTCTCGGGCTCATCAATATCCGTCATTGAATTGCAAGGTCAAGTCATAAATCATACGTGCGAAAATATACCTTGGATTCCTCCTGCTGTCTCCTTCGTTCTTCTTGTTCCGTGAGCCAATCATTCTGATATCCCATTGACAACAAGTGGCTCATTTCAACATCATCTCTATGTGTTAGGGGTCTATGATGGAAAACGAAAATCCCTTTAAACTTTCATAAAAGTACGCCCGGTAATATCACAGGAATACTGACAAAGAACAAGTAAGATTAACAAGATCGATAAGGCATCTTTTTGAATAAAGGAATGATTACGTCGAGGCAATATGACGTCATGGTTGTTATCAACAGGAAAATATTAATACGATGACAAAAAAAGAATTTGTAATATCGAACGGAATAAGGGACTAATTAATTGTCTAATAAATACGTTTAAACTTGGGTGTCACTTTCGACCTTCTTTATCTATAATACTCAAGGGAAATTGGTGGCCCTAAAAAAGAACATCAAAGGACTGGATTCTAGGGTACACAGGCTAAACGAGTCAAGTTTAAACAGACGAGTTCACATGCAGTAAATTAGCAGACTTGTCGCAGGAGTGAAATGACAATGGGGGCTAAGATTCTTGGCAAAGGCAATGACAATTAGCACGATTATGAAAGTCCCACAATATTATGAGCCCTTGAATTTATGAGCAACAGACTTGCGAATGAACTGAAAGTTAAGTTAGTTAAATTCTAAGAAACAAAGTATACGCCTTAGGTTGGGACGGAGCCCAAGCCCCCTACAGACAGAATTCTCTGACCACTGAGCTAAAGAGACGTTGTTTCCCTGAAGGGAATTTATGATCAATGTCTGGTAGGTACACAATCCTTATGAATAGATGGCAAGATTTCGTTTAGACCTTGAACACATACAAAGTGCACAAATTTCTAACTAAATTTGGAACTGGGGAAAATAAAATATATTCTTGAAAAGGGGTAGGATGTTGTATCGCGAATTTGTCGAGAAAAGATCACTGACTTTTCAGCCGAAAAAACTTGTTGTGTATACTTAAAACGTCCTGGGCTAAACAATATTTCTATCCGCACAGAAACACAGATTAAAAAAGGTGTAGTCAAGTGTTTCTCTCCTGTCAATCACAGAACTGTCTTTACGACTAGGAAGATCTTGCCATCCATGCATAAGGATTGCGTACCTACCACACAAAAAAGCTTAGTAGTATATGAATTACTGTGCCGATGTGAAGCTTGGTATGTAGGTCGCACTTGTCAAAGACTGGGTGACAGGATCAAACAGCATGTTCCAGTCACCGTACGCCAAGCATCAATTCCTTCTAGAGAACAGCCATCTCGCGCTTGCAAAGCGAAAATGACTTCCAAAACATGCGATTCTGCCATAGGCCAACATTTACCAAAATGTATAAGGACGAAAAATTTTCGAATAATTGGCACAGCTAGATCATCGTTCCATGTAAGCGTATTGGAGTCGGTCTACCTTAAAGTAAGAAACCAGTATTCATTTTTTCACTTGGACTCTTCAAACAATGCTTTGATTATTCATTATTTCTTTGTCTTTTTTCTTTTTTGTGTATGATTGGCTAGCTTCGATGCATGTTTCTTATAAGAAGGTTGCCATATATCTATATTTTCCTTTTTGAAGATTCATACTCGGAAGAGTGTCAGACGAAAAGAGCTTTTAAGTATATTCTTAGCGCAATGTCGCAAATTTTAAAGACAATTTTCAAGTTTTGTACCATAGAAATATTGTTCAACAATTCATTTTCATTTACAATAATGATATTGATACTGTTGCTAATGTTATTGATAATAATGGTTTTGTTGCTACTGATGGCAATGACGATAATGAGAATCATAGTGACGTCAACGAAGACGATAATGAGAATCATAGTGACGTCAACGAAGACGATAGAGATTATAATGATGTTGACAATGGCCAAATAACAATTACTATTGTTAATAATCATTTCTGATGATGAAGATAGTAGTGCTTGTAAAGATAATGGTAGCTATGACGATTGATGATTAGATTGTGGATCCTGGTACCTATGGTTATAAAAATGACAGTTGTGATGATAATCACTGATGATGATAATGAAATGGAAGATGATGCTAATGATGACGACCAGAACAACGATAATTTGTAAGATGTGTCTGTACCTCATTTACGTCATGATATATATCATGCGATTGTATCTTCATAACAATCATTAATATTAATATCAAATATCAATATTACTTTTACATTTTTAACTGGTTGAAGTTGAAAAGAATCGAAACTTCAAAGTCAACAGAAAAAGGAGCCTGATAGCACCACGATGACACTTACAGAGGTGGCAACTTGAAGTCAGAGGGTTCTGTTCTTGTTTCATGTTTTTTCTTCTTTGCTGTTATCTGTTTATTTATGAATGGTAAATGTTCCGGCATATCTTGTTCATCTCTAACGAAAAAAATAGAGAACAGAATGAACAATGACCAAGACACTGAAGACTACCTGATGTATAATAATGAAGTAGAAATCTGTAACTGGGCAACAAAGATTGATCGAATAAAGTACTTAGTAGACGAAAAAAACCTTGCTCATTAGTAATCACTTGTAAAAATCTGAAAGGGATCACAACTGATATTCCATTGCTACAAGTCGTCTAATAATACATAAACATTAAAAGCAGATATCGCCACCTTCATAATCTTCAGCAATATAGACTACGTCAGCATTTCATGGATTGCACTATCTACATAAAGGTTACTGTAAAATAAAATTTTGTTTATAGCTTAATTAATGCTTATGTTTTGCCCAAAAGGAAATACTGGCAAGCTTGTTCTTTATTTGTACCCCTCTTGGGGGCATTTCACTGTCTAAACATTGCAGGAATTCGGGATCGACGCTCTCAGTCATCCTCCACTTCGTCAGTCTTACGTTGCGTTTCTCAATAAATCCACTCTTCTCTTTCCACACATACAATTCAAAAATTATCCCTACGCCCCTATCATGAGAATGTTACTTGAGAATTAGATTTTTGGTGTGAACCTTAAATTACGCCATGTTTACTTAAATATTCAGCTTCATGCATTATATTTCTTTTTATAGATTTCACTTTTCGGAGTATATCAGTGCCCACTTTTAAAGTCAGTATCTTTGTAACTTGTAACCAAGGTGGCATGAAGTTCTTTAAGTTGTAGAGCATGATTCAAATTAGGTCTTATGCTAGATAAATGGCTTAAAAATTGCTTCACCTTAGTAAGCCAACTGGATAAAGTCAAAATAAGTGTCTTAGAATATATCCTTTACAAATTCCTGGATTACATTTGTATATTTATCGCTTTCCAGTTAATTCCATGCAAAGTACCTTTTAGCATTTTACAAATCTCTAAGTATATTTTAAGTACACGTTAATTCATTTATTCAGAAGCGACTAGAAGAAAATCTGAAATTAAAAAATAAAAAATAGATATTAATCTGCATAGCAACAAGCATCGTTTGTTGTTGTCTATATAATTACCTTTTCCATACAGAGAGACTGTCGAATCCAATTAACGATCTCTTTGGATTAGACGGAATAAAATCCTCTTCCTTACATTTATACTCATCGTGAATATACCAGTTAGGCATTGCTGGCCTCAACCTAAAAGAAAAACACCATTGTGACCATTGCCATTAGCAGCACTAACTTGGCGGCTCCTCTGTGTGTTATTCGACATTGATTGACATTAATGTGATTTAAATTGGTATTTAGTTTATTCATTAAAACAAATACATGGCTGTAAATACATCTATCTATCTATCTATCTATCTATCTATCTATCTATCTATCTATCTATCTATCTATCTATCTATCTATCT
>JANTCA010033946.1:0-20884 GCA_024741275.1 Chironex yamaguchii | reverse complement strand
AGGTTGCCATATACATATACTTTCCTTTCTGACGTTTCATACTCTGAGGAGTGTCAGACGAAAAAAAGCTTTTAAGTCTGATTTTAGCGCAATGTCGCAAATATTCAAGGCGATTTTCAAATATATTTCACCTTGTATCAAATCTTATTCTCACGCATTGTCATATAGATCTATCATAGGTATTCTTTAACTTCAACTTACTTTAAACTAAAGTGGGAGAGCCAGATATCAGCAATCTGTTATAGCTTTTCCTGTTACCACCATTGACATCTATGTGCAGCTAATTGGCTGATGATGGCAAGACTGACCAAAACCCAAAATAGGTTCACAATTGTAAATGGTCTTGACACAAAACACTGGAAACTCCTTTAATGGGTTTTATCAAGTGTAGCATTCTTAATGTATCAAAGACTGTGGCTCATAATATGTATGACAAACAAATATTTTCTTTAGCAGATAATAATCAGTGAATTGAATAAATAAAGTATATTGATATCATGAACTTTATTCTACCATCTTCATCTGGTTCCAGTAAAGCATCCAACATGTATTGTAATGGTTCTTGGGGCTGATCCACAATAAGTTTATTCAACAACCTCTGTCAGACAACAAGATAAAAATTGGGTAAAGTTAGGTTTAAAAATAGCTTAACAAAATCAGCTAAATGAGTCTCCCTTGATTATCAAAATTCCTTCTTTACATAATAAACTCATGCATGCAGACACAAAATTTTCACTTCCACTTATCTTTGACTGCCAGAACCAAAATAATAACATATCAAGTGTCCGAAACCATCACAAATTCAATTCCAAAGCTATACTAGAGTACATCCAAAAGCAGGTGGTACATAAAAACAATTGAACAAGAGCTGAAACCAAATGTGGTTCCTGCTGATACTGGATTCTAAGATGCAGCTGTTGGTTGGATAGTCACATATTGTGTTTAGAGATTCTTCTAACTTTGTCATGTGGTAGAAAATGGAATAGCAAAGATACACCAATCACATTTGCAATTTATTATGATAATTTAGCCACATTGTATATATTCTTTACATTTATTTTTTATTCTAGAGTCATTGCAAAAAGTTTTAGTACAGGGATCCCTAATGAATCAATGATATCATACTCAATATAGTCAATGATGACCTCTCAATTGTTGACTTCTTGAATAACATGCTTCTTTGCAGGAAAATAGTATACCATAAATACTCGATTTAGCACCCCTTTTCAACACATTGCCCTCACAAATGACCCCCCTCAATTGCAACGACTTTGAATCAACTGTTCTTCTTTGTGCTTTTTGTCCCTGACATGCATGCGAATGCATTTTTATCATGTTCCTTCATCTCTGGGATCATGAATAGAATTGAGTTTCATACCGTATCATTCACATATGTCTTCTGTTTATTACTCATTTCTTGCTACTTCAAAAAAGAAAATAGTTGTAAGAAAAAAAGGACATTTTATTTTTAAAAAAGCATCCATCTCAGGTCACAACTAAACATCCTCTTTATACAGACATGCAGCCAATTATCGCCTCGCCATTCACTTGGTTAGTTTTGCAATGTAAAAAAGGAGAATTTTTACATCGAAACGTAAATAAAAATACTTTCTACAGCAATAGGCCTTCAAATTTAGTTTGGGTCTTTACTTCAAACTTTATGAAATTCTATCTATCTCCACGTATTTTGTACGTTCCCCACGATGATGTGGTTTACACAACACAAATACCGTTAAGTCATTTTTAGGTCACACTTCTGTCGTGATGTTTTCATACTCAGAATTACAGGAATAACTAGACCAAAATATTGCGTAAATTCTCCACTTCAAACCTTAGTAACTTTTGTCATTTACAAATTTTAAAGATGTTAGTTTAATTCAATTGTATTTTATTGGTATCATATCAAACATCTTTGTAAGCTCTTTTATGACGGTGTAGCAAAAAACACATTTTGTTTATCCTTGGAAATTTTCTTACGTACTTATAACCAAATAATATATTCATTTCGGTAGTATAATAGAAAGATCTTAGATTAGGCAAGGTAATAGGTTTCGCTGTTGTTTCTTACCTCATAGATTTGGAATATTTCATGTTTCTCCGCATACACAGAAAATTCTGGTGGAATGAGAAGTGGCTTCTTTGTTGCATCCATATTTGAAACTGCTGTTAACTTTCTCTTACTCTAACTTGGCTGCCATATTTGTTGGCATATCCGTTGACGACGTTTCGAAAACGAGACACATTTCCAATTTAAGTTTGGTGTTAAGTTTCTGTGGCAACAACGGAAACCTCGGACTGTTGATTTCAAGAGTTTATGATGGCTAATTTGCAGAACAAAAATTGTCTTTGCTCCTCCAGTCTATGCGTCTTCGAAGATGACTAAATTTGAAGGTAGGACACTAGACAGAGAACGAAAATGAAGAAAGGGAAGATGAAAAATACACGAGCATATCATACACAGTACCTAAAACTCGAATAGAATCAAGCAGTTCGCGTTTAATTCGAAATATAGGGGAAGGGATGATGTTAGATTTTTGATAGTTTTGTCAACATTAAGACAGCACCACCATGACGTAGTGGATCAGATGTCAGCGTGAGGCCATCAAAGACAAAGTATCATTGGCGAGAGAAAGTAGCAGGAGCCAACTCCCAGGATCTGGTCTATATATTTTGAAAATTTGTAACCCTGGCTGGGAACTACTAGCTACCTTCAATAACAAGTATGCTACAAAATATATTTAATATATTTACAATATGTTACTGAAGGTCGGCCCTCTAGCTTCCCTGCTACCTAATCACCTTTGCAAAAGAGGATATATTTTCATCGGGGTTTGCTGGTTAGCAAAACATCTCAAAAGCTTATGAAAGAATCCTTGTGAAATTTTAGTATGTTGGTATTCTGTCTCCGGCTGATTCATTTTTTGGTGATGATCTGAATTTAATTCTGGATTCTCAATTAATTTAAAATTGCCGGTAATGATGCTTTTATAAAAGTACAAGTAGTGAGGAAAACTAGTTACTTGTTTCATTAAATCGGGAATTTGTTAAGAACTTCATCCCGGCGTCCTACGAAATTCAAATTCTGTAAAATACACACAACAACAAGATTGGTTACTATGGTGACTGTCACAAAACGCTGTTAAAACTTCATGGATGTTGCAGGGTCGTAATTCCATAGACAACAAAGAGAAGAAATCAAGATCTACTGAAGGTATGTCCAACTTTTTCCTTGTATTTTCTGCAATTCTTATGCCAATATACTAGCAATCAGTTGTTTACTTCAAAGAGGTTATGTAGATTATACTCCTAAGTCACTCCTAATCGAAGCAATGTCATTGCCAATGATGACAGTGATAAATCTAACTTAGCTCCAGCCTCCATGAGTTTGGATTTCATGCACAGAAGTGTGGTTCCGTGGGGCTAGTACATGAGTAAAAGAATTTGAATTTGATAACTTTATCGCCCTTGTGAAGAAGATAACGATTCATCCGCAAATGTTTGACCTACAAGGTCTTATTCACGAGGACTGTAGCCGAAAAGAGAAACAATGCAGAACAGGTTCAAGTCGTGATGTTGATATCAGATTCTTAGTTTGTCTCACCAACACCAGAAGTACTCTTGCTATGTTACAGTGTCCTTATGACACAACTTGACTTCATTTTATAAATTCAGCCAACATGTACTAAGAAGCATTCGTATAAGTTTAAACTAGAACTCGTCAGCAGTATTTACCATCATATCTTATAAGCCTACCCAAGCAATGTAATTCTGCTATGGGCAGCATACTCTAAATGGTTAATCCTTTGTCACTGTGTAGGCTCGTGGTTGTTTTCGGGACAACTGATGTTTTTGTGGGGTCGTAGTACATAGTGGATATGTTTATCTCCTTTTAGGCGTATTTTGATCAGTTATATTCTGTTACATTAACTAAATATTATGATTATTCCAGTGAACAACTAAAAATAATTCACCAATTGCCAAAAACATCAATGTCATAAGGGAACAATATAGTTTATCTTAGACAGTCTTTATTTTCATTTTTATTTTAAGGTATTTAGATAAATCTGCAATAGTCTAAGAATAGTTATGGACAGACATGGCAAAGGAGAAACACTGTTGGTAGGAGTACAGAGAGAATCTCTACTGAACAATCCTCTTTTACGGAAGGTATGTTTACTTTGGTAATAACAGATCAGAAGGTTTTTTGGTAGTTATTATTTAAGATATTTAACCTATGGAATCCCATTGAGTCAGAATTTTTATGCTCTACATGAACATTATCTGACAAAATGCCCAGTAAATGAGTTCTTAATGAACACAGTTTTGTTATTAGGCTTTTAGATTTTATTCGTAACAGTCAGTTTGAAAATTTTCAACTTTGCACTAAAACATACTTAAAAGCTTTTTTTGTCTGACACTATTCAAAGTATTCAATTTTATAGATATATGGTAACTTTTTTAAAAAAACATGGATTATAACGAGCCAATCATAAACAAGGAACAAATCAATTGAAAAAACAAAGTATTATTGGAAGAGTCCAATTGAAAAAACAAACTGTTTCTGCCTACAGAGTCCTAGTTTTCTTGTTTTAAAGTAGATAGACTCAAATATGCTTACATGAAAGGACGATTCTGGTATGTTTGGCCTTAAACATTTTAATCCCTTGTGAATTTTATTTTCTCTCTGCTTTTGTCTTTCTTGTTTATAATTGACTAGTTTCAATCAATGTTTCTTATAAAAAAGTTACCATATGTCTATACTTTTCTTCCTGATGATTCATACTATGAAGTGTGTGAGGTGAAAAAAAAGCTTTTAAGTCATCATCTTCCAAATACTTTAGTTGGCACTTAACTCCTTGTAGATTGACTTTAGACTTGATATATTCATACTAAATTCTTACATTTTATTAAGAATATCACTACTTATAGTAATAAATATCGAAATATTTGGTAAATTACTTTCTTGCCATCTTATGTCTTGGTAATTGCATTCTTTGTGCAGACTGTACAATGTTTTTAGCTTAGAGTGAGAATATGATTTGTTCTTGTTTTACAGAGTGAACTTGGGAAACCACTTAAAAGGTGTTTTATTTTGCCACCAGAGGGATTTACATATGGGAAGCCTAGCATAGGTACTGATTTTGGAGCTGCTGAAGGTTAGAGCATTATTCCTCAATGCAATTTATACTTCTCAATTGTCTTATGTTTACATTCAATTATCATTGAACATCACCTGTTTAAAATTATGCATACTTTGATATCATAATTACCTTACTGAATAGAATGAAAAACAAAATAACAGAAATAACACTCAGCAACAATTACAATCCATCCAAAATGCTCTGTTTGATTAAGACATCTATTGAATTAGTTGTTACTTAATTCTTTAATTTTTATCACTCTGGAGTACTTTTTTTGTGCTTTGGAGTTATTAAAGTAGACTGATATTGTTATGTAGTATCTACTTTCTTTGTTTATGGAATTGTCTGTGTAAAGTAGTGTAAAATTATAAGTAAAATTAAATGGACCTCTTTTGTCAGCACTGACACACTGGAATGGAACATTGCCAACCGTCCTTAACAAGGAAATCAAAGGGAAGAGAGACTTCATTGCACTAAACAAAGCTGCTACACAATCAGGTCTTGTCACTGCTCAAGAACATTTTCAATATCGGGCTACACATGATGTAAACCAGCTTCCACAATCATTTGAAACTGGGCTCAAACCTCTTCAAGGAGCAACTCAAACAGTAGTATATGGAGTACCAACAAGGTAGGTCATCATTGCTTATATTTGACTTTTTTTTGACTTCCTTGAGTCACTTCACCATAGGGCTGTCGGATTCCCCAACATGAACGTCCGCCTACACTGTGCACAATCTACCGCATATTCTTAATTATGCCCTTGGACCCAGTATTTGACGCAAATGGCAAGTGATATAACTGGCTAACAGTAATAGAGCTTGATATCTAATAAGCCTGCCTAAGACAATGACAAATTAGAACACCTAACACTTCTTTTGTAATTAACTACTTCTTTCACATTATTTACTGTATACTTATCACCTGTAATTATCAATCAAACTCATTCAAAGTGATTTATTGGATATACAATGTAATGTAGAAAACAATGCTAGCTTCATTGTACCTGACTTGCTAAATGAAGTGATCACCAATATACTTATCATCTACTGTTCAAGCTGCAGTACTTTGTCACAACTATGAGTCTATTAAAAGAAAAGTTTATTTAGAAAACCTTGGCATGTCGTTGAGAAGCTTGTTTTAGTTCAAATATAGCTTGCTGTGTAAGAATCATCAATGAGAACATGCTTATCCTATTTAAGACCTCCTTTCAACTGTGTGAGTACCATGAAGAAAGGAATGTCTACTGCAAATCACCTACTAACTTTTCTGGTGGATTTTGCCAATCTGAGATAAGAATCATCACACAAATTTAACTTTTTGCATACTAGCAGGAAAATATGAAACAATAACAAGTTCTTAACAAGCAATGACATTACAAGACGTAACACATACCCACTATAGTTAATTTTGCCAATAACTGACTTGAGATTATGACATTATTGGTACTTCATAATAATAAATAATAATAATAATAATAATGACAATGTTTATACAGGGTAACCTCTTCAACACATGAAGTGCTGTTACCAACGAGGGCCCTGTATTCAGTGAAAGTTTACAAATTTACAGAGTCTTAAAATCAACTGATCTGAATGTAATGTATTTTTTACCTTGTAAAGGCCCTCTACACCAGTATTTGATCTTCTTGAGCATAAATATCAAGAGCGATGGTTGCAAGAAAGACGACAACAAGAATTGACAAAACGTGCCAAGGATGAACAAAGGGTAAGTTGTGATCTTGCTATTGAAATGAAATTTTTAATTAATAAATCAACAACACTTGCTTTGTGCATCAATGAAGTTCAGCCAATTGGTTTCTTGTTTAACATAGTTTAGTATGTATACAATTCAAAAAGACCATATCCCTTTTTTATTTCTAGAAGAGGTCTGCAAGTGGCAAGAGTTACATGGAGACAAGAGCATCTATGTTAAGACGCCATTCACCGCCAGTGGATCCTCCTCCTTTGTGGCAAATGTCAAGATTTCAGAAGGTAAGACATCAAATGTATATGGCATTAGAAGTCAGAGAAGTCAATGTAACTTTTGCTATATGAGCACTTTTTGTGCATATGGTAGTCACACTTTTGGTTATCAAGGACTTTGACCCAAGCATTTATGAAGGATGATTTCATAACAAGTCAACAATATTTGTGGCTAGAATTTTTTT
Organism: Chironex yamaguchii; assembly: GCA_024741275.1. Taxonomy (NCBI): domain Eukaryota; kingdom Metazoa; phylum Cnidaria; class Cubozoa; order Chirodropida; family Chirodropidae; genus Chironex; species Chironex yamaguchii. Next base: position 13,573 of record JANTCA010033946.1, on the reverse strand, counting down.
TTAGTTCTAATTACCTAGCCCAGTTTATGTGTTTAAACATATGTTGGGCTTTAACTTTTGCTATTAATATTGTCTGCCTGCTTCGACATACATAAAATTCTAAACATTTTCAGCTTTAAAGCTTGCAATGAACCGTGCAAGGCTGTTCCATAAACTGAGAAAAGCAACAGCATGGGTGGCAGAGCTGGGGTTGTTCAGCCCCCTCACACATTTTGTCAGAGGTTATGTTGATTGTATGTGAAGTGAAAATTCAGTGAGCTTTCCAATAAACCATGTTTTGTAGTAAGGATTCATAGATTTTTTGTAATAAAATCCATTGTCTCTTGGAAGCCAGGATTTCTTTGTGCTTTAAGACATACAACCATTCTGTTTTTCACAAAAAGTGACCTAAAAGAGCTGCAGCCACTGGTCTTAGGCAGCTGCACTGCCTCTGAGTGAGACTGAGACTCCTGTTGCATTCCTCTATTTCTAAAACAAGCATTTCTTTTTTAGGTTCCTCCAGCACTGCATACATTTCGTAGCCAACGGGCAAGGGAAAGAGCTTTTTCTCATCACGCTACTGATTGCACATCACGAACAGGTGTATTTGGCCATGGAATATATGAAGGAGCAAAAAGTTAATGTGTCTAGCCTTATGTAAATAGAATTAAAGTCACCTGTAAATAAGACATGTGATTAGTGTTAATTTTTATTCTAAAATGGGTCGTCATGGAGTCTATTACATGGACTCCCATTTTGTAACACTCGCATACATAGTATACAGATCTAATTTTGAACAAAGTGATGCTTTTTAGTGTTGTCATCCTTAATTTATAGAAGTGTACTGAAGCAATATATCCTAATGACAAAGATGTATATTGGTAGTTGATCGTGGAGTGTTGGCCAGTATAATAGATTGAAAAGACGGCAGAGAAAATTGATTACTCCACGTCCATGACGACAAATTCAATTCATGGTTCATGGCATGAATATATGACATATTTATTACTTTTCAGTGTGCTATAGTATTTAAATCTCAAGCAAGTACAAAATTCTCACCCTTGGCATAAAATTGTTTACAGCACAATTATCATTTAATCACTGAATCAATGTATACAAAAGATGAATCAATGTATACAAAAGATTATATTGATTCTGTGCTAATTGGTCTTAGGCATTACCCGAGTTTGTGGACGTTTATGCTGTGTTATTAACAGCTATCCACTTGAAAACATTTGCTTTAGAAGTTGTGATATAGGGAGCGTTTACTCGGGTCTTACCATGTAGTAGCAAGATGTTAATGAGGAGTGGAGTAAACACAAAGATAACTTCCTTGTTGTGGTAAGGGAAACAGTCGTTGTAACAAGACCAGGTCTTTGAACAGGAAAAAGGGTGGAGCTCAAACGTAAAGAGTCATGTAAGGAGTATGCAAGAATTTTGTTTTAAATCGTCTTCATAGAGACAAGAAAATGTAGGAGTCAAAGATTGGATGCAAGAGCAAAGAAAGAAGCTGATGCACATTTCGTTGATGAAATGAAGGAAGAAAATACAAAATTAAACAAAATGTAGACATTGTCTAATCAAAATTTTCGCAAAACGCAAAAGTAATATGCTGACGCAAGCAATGAACGTTGAATAAAACAGTGAGAATGTGATGAGCTATAAGACAGGAGAGGTGAAAAGGACCTTTCTAAAATAGGTGGAACGACGACATAAAGGCTAGACAATATCTAGGCGACATGAAATTCTTTGAAGTGCTTTAAAAACAATACGCTTCTGTTGGACAGACTGAATTTATGAATTATAAAAATATCAACTTTCCCATAAACAATTCATTTGGTTGAAATGCAAATCTTCATAGATTCATGGGTTAAGGACTGTGTCCGTAATTCATGATTCAGTGCTGGCTATCTGGATGTGTTCATCATCATGCTTAAACTTTGATAAAACAATATCTGTAGAACTCGTTATTCATGGGAAATTAAGTCCGACAAATATGAATGGTTAGAAAATGAAGTGAATGAAATAAATATAGATATTTGAACAATCTTTTTGTGGTACAAAACTTGAAATTCCCCCATTATTTAAAGTGGGACAATGAACAGTTTGCACTTTCATATTCGTAAACTGTAATCTTCAAAGCAGATGACATCTGTAAAACGTTTTCGCAGTAAATCCTTCCTTACCAATACAATTGAATTGATTACAAATTCAAATTTTACGTTTTCTATTTCAACTTCAGGTAATACAAATACAACATAACAATGCCATCATACATCCATCATCTCTACCCTCAGGTAAATACTATATACGTTTAACTACATCAATGGTATGAATATTTTCTGTCGGTGTTATTTGTTTACATCTGGAGTACAGCAGATCTTTCTTTTCGCTTTAACAAAACATAACTTCAGTTCGTAAGCCTGCAAAAAAGTCTCTGCTTTTTGCATTGCAAATATTAACCACCGGCAAACAAGTTAAAAATACAAACATCTCTCATTCCGCTAAGTTTCAAACAACTTAACAAAACAAGAAAATATTGACATTTAGCACGGGCGTTATGAAACAAAACCTGTACAACTGTAACATCAAACTCAAAGGTTCCGTACATTTCTTGGGAATGTTTCCTTTTGAGACAAATAATATCTGCATTCCACAGTTGTAAGCAAGTGGCTTTCCATCGCCAGTCCAGATAATTCAAAGATCTATATCAAAAGGAGTAACATCTTCACAGGTGATTATCGCTCAACTATTATAATTTCGTTCTAAATCAGCTGGTCCCCTAAAACGTACGTTATAAAAGGATTATACTTACCACAACCAAACCTCGTCAAAGACATAACAACTCTGCCTCTACAGCGGCAGAAATATCATCCTAATCATTCATTTTATCAAAGAAACTAATAAACAGAAACACTCTATGTAAGATTGCTTTACAACTCGAAACAGCTAAAGCACTGTATAAATTCATGACTAATTCATAATTCACTCTCAAATCTTTCATATACTCATAAATTTTCGGGGTTTTTTTAAAATAACATTTCGAGTGGGTTCAACAAAACGTAAAACATGTTGATGCCTTACAGTATCTTTTCAAAAACGAATATCAAGTCAATGACATCGAAGGGTTCCTGAATAGGGTAGTAGCACACAAGAGAACAATGAGCACCACTGACACACATAGTTCTTGCCTTTATCAGAAAAAAGGCGAAACATCAATCTTTTACAGCACAGCATCCAGTGCTCGTTTTTCACCGATTGCATTCTATTGCCATTGCTATAAAACCACAAGATTCAGTCCAAATGACGGAGAACAACAACATTGTGTACATCTGCCATCAACATCGGAGAATTAAAATGTCAGTTGGAGCAAAGGGAAAAAGAACACAGGAGAAAAGTTGAAAGACGTGATATCAATGACCATAAAATGGCCGAGCACAGTTCAAAGAAAGATCACAGTCTGACTGATAAATGAAGAAAATTGTAGACAAAGCTATCCATACAATGAACAATTGACTCTCTACAACAGAACAATCACACAAATAGCATACGTGACATTCTTTGGGAAAAATGGCTGCAAACACTACAAAAGGAAACAGAAAACACAAAATGTTTTGGCCTCTCTTAGAAAATCTCAATCGCTGTCACCATTATGTAGGAGCATAAATAACTGCATCACCTCATTTCTAGTAACTATACGAAAGGAGAAGGATCTCTCGAAATAAGGCACCCGAAACGCTAATGGCATAAGACATAAGAAATTTCTCCATCCATGCCTATACTTTGAGCCTTCGGCTTGTTGCATGTACATTTTGTGAACCTCTGCAAAACTACAGATCACACTTGAAGAAGAATTTGCTTGTCTTGTTACTTTCTCGCTTTCACGGATCCCACTGAGACTGTTTAAAGTTCAAATAACGCAATCCATGTAAAATCGTTCTTTCTCTGGCCCTGTTGATTGTCGTCAAACAATTATAGACAAATAAACCTTGCTGATGACTTTACTACATCTCGGTTGAGAGTTGTCCCAAAATTACGCACCTTAAAAATGCAACGTCCATGCTATCTACATACAAACTTTGGTTAATATGCAAAAAAGGTATGCAAGAAGCTGCTGGACTAGATAAAGGTTAGGTCCCTTCTTAATAAACTACAGCGTTCATTAATACTTGAGCCTCACAAAACTGGCAAGACCAAACAAGATGTATATAAAAATAGATGTACAATATTTCACCCTTTTAAACAAGTTTATAATTGCAAGTTGGTTATGTTTATCAAGAAATTATGTGGTCTCCATGCTTAAATATATAGCTAAAACTTGTGCTTTAATTTTTTATTTTTCACGTTGCTGTTCATGTGTTACGCCATTGACACCCTGAAGCCATAATTTGAACTATTCTGCATCGTACTTCAACAAGTGACACTCCTCGCATTCTCGCTATCCTATATCTAAATTTAAATTTTGGGGAATCTATACTTGGTACTGTAGCCTTTCATACTTTTATAACGAATTTATTCTTTGATGGAAAATTCAGTAGTTAATAAGGCTCTCCAGCAAATAATCTAGAAAAATTAAAGATGACTCAGTTACTGTTCAAATTGCAGCCAACTAGGATTGATTTGAAAACAGAACCAGAGTCATCACACTACGTACCTTGGCCATCTTTTTTATTTCGTTTCAACTATTCCCTTCTACTTTTATCTTCTTTGTATCTGGTTCGGTCTTCGTCGAACTTTTATCATTATTTTCTCGCTTAAGAGTAATCAATCCCTTCTCTGATTCCAATTGCTCCACTGTCTCCATCTTCGTACAAAGTTGCACAGATGTAATGTCATCTCCTTCAATTTTAATTTTTTCACGATTCGGATTCTTTCGCGGGGATTTCTTAACCCATGAATCCATAAACCCTTTTGTTTTCACTTTTTTCTGATCGTCTGTACTTGATCTACGTAAGAGAATTGCAGCTACTAACTATTACATTAAAAACCAATTTAAGAAAACCTAAAACATCATACAGAAATCGAGTTTCACTGACGTAAAAATTCAGCTTCTTAAAAATAAGTAGCTTCATAAAAACGTCATTTCACATGACAGGGTTTAAACAGGGTTTGACCTAAGAAACTGTAATGGATAAAAGAATTCGGGAAAAAAGCCACCTCTCTAAAAGGCGGGTTAGTCAGGTTGAGCTGGACATTCAAGCCACGTATCCTTAAAATTGGGAAAACATAAAACAATCATCGCCCTCTCCCGTTTGATTCATGTCTCCATCATTCTGGCGAAGCACTTTGGTTCATTAAATTAGTTCATAATTCAGTCATCTGTTGTTAAGGATGATGCAGGTCAGGCCAAGGCAGAGCTCTATCCTCTTAAAGTGCTTTTCACTTGTAAGATGTTTCAAATCTATTCCACAATTTAGGGACAATACTTTGTATAAAAGACCATAGTTGAAGTAGGAGTTATTTGTCTTAGAGCAGGACCATCTCCTCAGCCTTGTGCAGATTATTCTTAACTCAAGCAGTAAAACCACTCGGAAGTATGTCCTATCTCAACAGTGTTGCACTGACTTGACTCGCTACAAGCATTCCTTTTCACTTACAGCAGTCGTAATATTCTCCAGCTGATTCCAAGTAGTTAAAATTCGTTAAATGTTCTAAGGAGTTTGCTGAAGTCAAAATGCATCAGTAAAATCGTTGTACCAATTATAAGCAAAAGTCAGCCCGTTTGTCTATTGGCAGTTGCTTGTCATGTACTTCGAGTAATAAAAACATCTCCATCATAGTCAAGTAGCCAAGAAGCTTTGAAAAGTAAATGGACGCTTAATGTGACCGATAGACGCCTGATTTCTACTCCCACGTCCAAGAGAAACGTATACAAAAGGTCAGGCAAGGAATGGGAACAAAACATTTCGGCACTCATCAATGAAATCACGACCTTTTCTATGAAGCACGCAGTGAGACATGACTGAGAAGATTGCCTTCCTACATACGCAGATGGTAATAAATGCTCCATTATTTTTCTCAATTCTTAATATATCAAAGTTGTATTGCATTGCATTCAATGCCTGTATATTACACTGTGGTAACCAGATTTGCCTTCCAGCTTTAAACCTTACGAGATACAAATCAAAGAAAGTAGATCAAAGTGGTCATTTATTAAGGTCACAGAGAATTATCTTAGGGAACCACTCAACTTGTGGGAGCCACAAATTCTTTGTCGTTTTTGGTAAAAGATCTGCATAAAATTAAGACGACAGCTTAAGAACTATGGAATTTTTCCACAAATAATTATAATTCGCTGTCTGCCTCATCCACTGCAAACAGTTTTTTCACAGTACTATCCCACACCAAGGACGTTGTCGACTAAAAATTCTGTCATGTCCTCTTAGAAGACTGACGAAGTTTCATATTTTATATTTCATTTCTTCTACATTACTTATCAGAGAACAAATAGGGTGGTTTTAAATTAAAAGGCAACCTTTCAAATTTTCTGCTCAATCATGCCACTTACCTTCCTCAAAAACCATTTTAGAAACTAAAAGAATATGCTACTCATTTTCTTGCTAACTACTGCAAACTGGCGTTGAAATACTACGACACATAAAATAAAAATTGCTTGATGTTTACTTACAATTCAACTTTCTTTACACACTCTATACTTTTATTCCTGACATTGTTTACTACAGTAGAAACTGGGTACCACTGTAAGCAATCTTTAGGTTTCAGAAGTGAAACTGCCTAATCATAACAGAGTGAATTACAATTAAGATGATGCGACCAGCTACGAATATCTGAAAATGAAAGCATTTGAGAAAGTCCAACTTCAACAAATGACTGAGAAGAAGAAAAATAAGGAAGGAAAGATAGTTCAATGGATTCAATTTTGTTAGAAAGTGAAGGGTAATGTATAAATGTTAATATTATAATAAAAACGATTGATTCTCACACAGTGCATAATGGAACATATCTAAACTATTTAAACTTAATCTGAGGATCACAATACTCGACAAAAAAAGAAACATCAAACAAGAATGGAAAGTAAGGAACTAAGGTTAATCGTAAGTGTCCAACAAGCTTAAAAAGTAGAAAGATCATTTTAAAAAAGGGCCAGAAACTCACAGTAAGATTCTGAACTACCAGCTAACGAAATGGTGCATGAATTGTAAGTTAGAGCGCTTTGTGTTCCCATCAAAGCCTAAATGTTCATATGATCTTAATCAAATCAATACCACAATATAAAATTTTAGCTCAACAAGATACGGTGCCATGGAAAAAGAAACCACAGGACACAGGAATACCATCTCTTGCAATAAAGAAGTTTGATAAGACAGATAGGAAAAAAGCAAAGTTAACAAGCAGAAAAGTGGCATCCAAAGATTGTTAATTTTGATTATACGTTAGGAAATGTGCACTTACAAAAATTGTACAATATAGCCTGTTTTGATTCTGGCAATCCTGTTGGGTAGTAATCCAAAAGATCAACAACATATCCATAACGGAAATTTATCCTTAAGTAAAATGAAGACAGATTCGCTTAGAATTAACCTAATCAAGAATTCTATTCAGGTCTTCATTTCAGGTTTCATGGTACTGTTTTCCTTGCTTCCTTTAGACATGTGTCATCATATCCAAAACATTCCTTTTCTATGACTTTGAATATAAATGCTGTACACCCAGTAAAAAGAGCTCAGCAGCTTGACCAATTAATACTATATTCCTAAAGCAGCCACATCATAGTTCCTGCTTACAAAAGAAATAATTTTCCCGTTATTTGCTAATGCACTCCACAAGCAGTTCCGTCGGGATAAGCCGGGATAAATTCCTGGGGCTCAGGCTTCGACAAGGGCGGGCGAAACGTTTAGACAATGGTAGACAATTTTAACCAAGACGCTTATTGGATTCGTATTACTAAAATCTTTTAAAGACTCGTATATTCGCCAAGTTTATTCTATTGCTTGGCGTTTTATTCTCTTGTTTTATCAACCATGTATTTTTAGTCTTATTCTTAGCTTTATATTATTATGGACTACACATATCCAACGTAATTTCAGTAGTTGCAAAAATTTGAGCTTGATTTCGTCTGGCTCTTAAAATTTTGAAACCTAGAAGGGCCCGTGTTGTCTATACCTCCAGTGTCGAGCTGGGCCTGTGCAGAAGTCAAACCATCAAACATTTTCCTTTTTGTTTCTGTGCTCATTTTACCTCTAATCAAGTCCAATGTAATACCATTGTAACTTCCAAAGCAAATGCCACTGACAATACTAGCTATTCTTAACTGCTATAAAAAATATAAACAATTTCCTTTACCGTTTTCACTGGCACTGACCCACTTTCCAACCAGTCTCGGATTTCATCATCAGTTTCAAGAATTGCCTTGAATGACAACAAAAATACAAGACAAAATATGTGACAAAACATACAAGTTTTACAAACTGAAATCACGTCCTCGAAAAGCCAAATTATACCACGCAACCAATTCTATTAACAGCAACACGTTCTCCCACAAAAGCCCGTATTATTAAGTAAGTACTTAATGATAACATCGCAATCTAGTTCATTAGGAGCCATAGTCTACCACTGAAATGCCTTGTCTTCCTTAGCATTTGCTGTAAACATGATACAGATAAAGAACCATATTTTCTGTATGATGTTCTACAACTAAACACACTAGTTACTCTCTCCTACTCAGCCAATGAGAAACAACTGTAGCACTGAGCCTGGCAGGTTTTTGTTATATCATGTAATCACGTCCACAATAACACCAGAAAAGATGATACCAATAAGACTTAATTTAGGCATTAAATGTTTAGTTATAAGGATGATATTACAATTCCTGTCAACTCGATTGAAACTATCACTACCAAGTTTGTGGCCACTAAACTTACATAAAAGGAAGCTATAAAATGTACTTTAAACTCTTTGATTGGTTAGAGCTATTGACAATCAAAGATACAAACTTTATTTGGTGAAGGATTTACTGGATGAAAAGTCTAGTTCTGACAAGGGAACTGTTTAGTATAGTATTCTAAAGCAACAGAGCACATTGTAACCACGAGCCAGAATCATACAATCAGTGCCATTATATGATTATGCGACTTTTATCTTACGGTACCATTTGTCATTTTACTTCAACTTGGTCAGTTCTGTTCTTTGGTAGGCAAGCTACTATTTAAAAGTGAAAACACTTCAGAGAAATGCACTAGACTACATTGAATTATGTATACTGCAGTGTCCTATTGTACTTTACTACACATAAACTTTTAAGTTAATTATAAAGACATTCACAATGTCATTCCACGACAAACTATTTCCTAACAAGAGCAAGAATAACAATGCAAAAGGATCAAACTAAGAATATCCAGCCAATCACAATTTATCATTAAAAGACCTGATTAATCTTAATTACCTTGAATTGCATGGATAAATAGCAGACGTTATCATTATCAACTTACTTAGATTCAAATATTAAAACATAGAACATCTGCAGTTGTTCATTAATTATTCCACATTTCATGCTGTACAAACACAAGAGAATAACTGTAACAAATAAACAGGTCACAGACTACTCACTTGATGTAGACTAAGAACGCATTTTCTGTATGACATCACATTCACCAACAGATAACACAACCTTTTCCAGACAAAAGGAAAAGTTACTGTTGTACCCTTTTCATAATTAATAGTCTCTATGTCAATGCATAATAAAATAGACCTACAAACGTTATGCATTGTGCTTACTGTGTTGCCATATTGTTACCGTTTCAGCAGACAGACAGGTGCTTTCCTCCTATTCAAACATCTGAACCTGGCTTTGCCAATAAAAAACAGGGCAGTTAACACAAAACAGGTGTCTATTTACCGGCATTCTGTCATGCAGCCATTGCAGTGACTTTGAGGATGAAACAGTAATTACGGTGTATGTATATGGCGTGTCTTCAGTTTCACCCTTTAAATGGGAAAAACAAGCACAGCTAAGATAACCGGTGGGAAATTTAATAGCATTGATAGGCAACAAAGTTACTCAAACATAAGATAGCAGTTACTCAAATATAAGACAGCAGTTACTCAAACACTAGACAGCAGTTACTCAAACATTAGATAGCAGTTACTCAAATATAAGACAGCAGTTACTCAAACATTAGACAGCAGTTACTCAAATATAAGACAGCAGTTACTCAAATATAAGACAGCAGTTACTCAAACACTAGACAGCAGTTACTCAAACACTAGACAGCAGTTACTCAAACATTAGATAGCAGTTACTCAAACATAAGATAGCAGTTACTCAAATATAAGACAGCAGTTACTCAAACACTAGACAGCAGTTACTCAAACATTAGATAGCAGTTACTCAAACATTAGATAGCAGTCGTTCAAACATTAGATAGCAGTTACTCAAACATTAGACAGCAGTTACTCAAATATAAGACAGCAGTTACTCAAACATTAGACAACAGTTACTCAAACATTAGACAGCAGTTACTCAAACATTAGACAGCAGTTACTCAAACATTAGATAGCAGTTACTCAAACAATAGATAGCAAGTAGAGTCCAGGTTCTGCCTAAAGTGACAATTTCCCTCACTTTCCCTCTAATTTGACAAATCCATAAAAAATGCCATGACAGTTGGCAGCACTCTCAAACAAAACTTGCATACACTGTAATAAATATCACTTATAATTAATAGACGTATTGAAAGTACATAGATAATAACTGAATATTCACAATTATTGCTAATATTCACAGAGGCATAAAATAGTACACTGTTAGGCATCTACTACAAAGCAGCAAGACAGTGTAAATAAGGCAAACTCAGACTACCTTTGCCTCTTCAAAGAGACCTGCCATAGTTAGCAACTGGCAATTTGGTGTATCATGCTCATCTAATGCCTCATTGTTCTGTCGTACATTATCCTTGAAATATAAAAAGTAAGGCTGTTTTTTCCCATTCTGAGTATGCCATTCAAAAAACCTGAAATAGGAAATAATAAGAAAAAGCAAGTAACACCTAATCTGGTCACTATTAAAAATATCGAAGCTAGCACCAAAAAGGTTGCATAAGAAATTTGAAAGAACACACTCAATCATACTATTGCATGATCTATTGCACTTGTAACCACTAATTAGGCTTCAACTAGTGACAAGTATGTAATTCTGATATATACGTAAGAGAAATTGAAGATATTGACATTGTATACTGGTTAACGTTATGAGTGTCATGTTCAGTTTCATAGGTTAACTTTTATACAAATAAAGTATGCCTTCAATTTAATATATCATATATCACCTTTTACATGCAATAATGACCATAAATAAGTAATGATCAGTAAAACTAATGATAATTTTAGATAAGCAATCAAAAATCTTGATACATAATTTGGATTAAATACTGAAAGTACATACTACACCACACCACCACACAACACAACATCACACCACACCACACAACATCACAGAACTAACAACTTAATAAAAGTCAAGGGCAGATTTTTATGCCCAAACTACCAAGAACAATTTCATCAAATGTTTGTAACAAGTTCAGGAAGTTACCTAAATTAAACCGGAGCAACAAAATTTTTGCATAAGATTTAAGAGTTGCTGTAATCATCATTGTCATCATCATTATTAGCATTTACAGGTTGATGGGCTCCTTAAACTTTGCCACCATCTTGTATCTGTCCTACAATCATTCAGTTGATTCCTTTCTTCTCTTATTTCCTCTTCCATTCCAGTTTTTGCATGAAACATTTTTACTTTCTAATTCTATCCGTTGCTCCCTCTTGTTGATTTTCCTAGTTTGACTATACCCCATTTAAAGTTGGTTTTCAGTTCTTATGTAACAGCATTAACATACTTAAATGTACATTATAAGTTGCAATGTGTAATTTTACTCAAGGTTTCATAGCACCTTCAGCCTAAAGGCAGCTGAGCACTTACAGCCTAGGTTTAATTGTTTTTGTTTCTATAAGTCTGAAGCGGTGAGCATAAATTTACCACACCTGCTCAATGTGTAGCAGCAGATGGAGTTTTTTGGAAAAGTCAAACCTGCTCCTCAATGTGGATCTTTCACCACAGCCTAAGCTGTTGTCCACTGAAGGCATAGCTCATTTATCATTTTCATTGAGGTCCTCTTGGCATTGAGAGTACTTCTGGTGTTTGCTCCTAACTCTGAGCAGTGGTAGATGGTCCTTGGCCAGGTTCTACAGGTTTTGTTTTAGTCCTACCAGGTGTTCAAATGTGAGGTGTCTGCAAGCAGTGTTATATTCACGACAATTCGTATATTTTAAAAACACAACTACAAGTGAAATTGCCAAAGCTAAATGGCCACCTATCTCAGGAACCCTGCATCTGACATGCAAAACTTCTGTTGAAAATGAAGGCACAAGAAGCAATGAAAAGCTTATTAAGCCCTTTTTGTTCCACCATTCAGATATAGTTACAAGTTTCTCCAATACTAATTGCCAATCCTGCATCCAAAATGATAAACAAGTGCCTAAAAGAACCATGCTGGGACACGAATAATGAGATAAAATATGTCTGTTCTGCTGTCATTTTGGAATGGAGAGTAATCCATCCCAGACAGAATTTCTTTGACAAACAGAACTGTGTATCATATCCATGATAGAAAATACCATTCACACTGCATTCAAAGGCAATGCATATTGTCTACAGAGATTAACTCAAATAGTTCAAAGTAGATGACATTGCAGATAAAATTAATCTTTTAAGAGCAGTAATACAAAGGCATTTCAATGGCAAATGAGTACCAAGTAAACAGATATATGCAGAGGGTCATATTCGCTCTTCATAACATTAAAATAACATAACTGAAACTGAAAAACAAGATACAAACCAAACAGGCTCAACTAGGATTGGAACTTACCCATCTGCCAATATTACACATCTCCTCCCTTTGTTTAATGGCTGCTTATATGTCACTTTCTCATTCATGGTTTCTACTCTGCAATTGATGGTATTAAATCCTTTACCACCATCTTTACTCCATGATGGTACCAGCCCCCACTTCATAGCACATATCACTCTTTCACCATGGTCACTGACATCAAGACCAAGTTGTTTACTTGATAATAGAACAGGACTGAAATGCAATGTCAACATCACTCATTATAATAAATACATAAATATATATGTATTAAACCAATATGATAGGTGTAGTATCAAAGATAAGAGAACAGTCATATGATTACGAGTATTTTCCATAATTTTCATGTAATGCAAAGATTATCTGTGATCAAATACAGCAAAAACAAGGTAAAGAAGTATATAAATTACTGATGTAAGATGTGGAGCATTAAGAGTGATGCCTTACCACAATAGCTTTACTACGTGGGAGCTAATCAGGCTCAAAATTGCAACCCTCAGACTCAATAGCCAACGTTCACTCAAACCTCCGTGCCATCAAAGCACAAAGATTTGGTGAAGGACCTCCAAAGTCCTTGGTATCATGAGACAAAACCCAATGTTGAGATACTACATATATCTGACACAGATGATGGCTTAAGCTGAAACGCAAAAAAAATTAATGAATTTCCCCTACAAACTGCTGGGTTTCATCTAGTGATGTATAGTCAAGTA